>JAPDOI010001032.1:187500-233393 GCA_029168955.1 Aplectana chamaeleonis | reverse complement strand
CCTATGTACTGATAGCCTGCGACCACTGGCAGTGGCTGAGTGGCAGGAACGAGGAACGAGGGACGAGGGACGAGGGGACGAGGAACGAGGAACAGGACACGAGGACGCGTTACAAGAAAAAACGCGAATTTTAGCTAAGCTTCCGCCGATCTAACTTTTGTTAATTTTCAATCGATTTGGCTCAAATTTTGCATCAGCGGGTGTCTTCTATACTCTCTCACTTAGTATCTCAGAAGGAAATCTCTAGAAAATTTGTTTTACAGGTTTTATTAACTACTTTACCAAAATCTAAGTGATCACAGAGTGCCCAGGCAAAGCCAAACCTCTCCAGCCGCTTCGGGCGGCTGGAGCGATAATATTTTCGATGTCGAGGATCATTAGCTGGAAAGGAAAGGTTGACGGGTGCTATCCGCACGCTTGAGGGGGGGAAGCACTTGGTCACGCCCTTTTTTCTGCTCCGCTTCTACTCTACTAAATTTGAATTGGGAGGAAAACCCTGGGTTGGTTCTCAAAGTGCGCGGCGGCGCGAAAAAAATAGGCATGGTCAAGTGGAATGGCTAAGTGTCCCCCTCCTCGATGCGATAGCACCGGGTTGACTCCTTGGCAGAGCTGAGTTTGTTATGAAATGGTGTAGAGCTAAAAAAACAAAAAAATTTTGGAGGCAACGATTGAAACCGCCTTCAAAATTTTTACTTGAAATCAAAATGTCCGAGGACCATTGCAACAACAGTGTCGAAAACCTGCTCAAAACGAGCAATCAATAGCAATACACGGCCAAGAAACTTGAATGCGGTGTGCTCGCCCCAACCACTTCCTCGGTAGCCACAGGGGAAGTGGGTGGGGCGGGCGCACCGCAATCATGTTTTGGGGCCGTATAGAGTGATTTATTGTTTGTTTTTTAGCCGACATTGTTGTTGTATTGGCCCTCGTGCCGGCTTGTTGGCTGAATACACAGAATGGGAAACGCCCAAGAGCAGTCTGCTGGCCAAACGCACCGTGCTTGGCGCTCCAGTGACGACGTGGGCGCAAAGACTTTCTGTCGCGCGCGTCGCATGTACCAGTCGAACTGTCACTAGATGCCTCTCATTCTGTGTATTCGATCAAAATGAAACTCAGAGCTTTTGATTTCCGGTGAAAATTCGAAGATTGCTTTTATCGTGTGCACTGCATTCATTTAGACTAGTCTCACTCCACTCCTGTAGCTTCAGAAGGGCAACAATTTGAGCGTAATTTTAGATGAGCGAAATAAGGAACCCTGAGCCTACTACTTATTACTAACAGTAAAAATTGTGAGTGACTCCGGTCATAACCTGAACCCGCGCGCTGCTGATCGTGGTATGGACTGTCTTCCTCCGAAAATGTCAACCAATCAACGCGTATTCATCCATCTATTCCCACCTGATTGTGGTACCGGTATCGGCCACAGTCTTTGGGTCGGCGCACTTTCCCACCGCACCAAGCTTGCTCACGCTTTGCTGCTTGTGCCCGGATCGACTAGGCTGGGTCGCGCAATCAAACGGCCTGGTTAAAGGCAGTGTTCACGATGAAAATCGTTTTTCTGTTTTTCCGCCTATCTTGAAAACGGCCCCATGCTGATTCCAATGGTGTCTCTGAAATCATACAAGACCTTCTGTGAACGCAGGCATGGTCCCTCAAAGATTGAGCTATGGAAACATGGTGGACGAGTTTTCCGAGGCTTGTAACTTCCGTCTTTTGCAGCCGATCTATGCGAGCTGGGACCTGAGTAAAGAGAGAAGCTGAAGAATGAAGAGGAAGAACTTAGGGGACTAATGATTGAAAATCATCGCTCATCTCACGAATCTCGAGCGTTCATTTGCATTCCACGTCGGTGGGCGTGTGATGCGCTTTTGGGGTTTTCAATGCGCCTCCAAAGTTGCAACTTCGGGCTCACTTTGGGGCTCTTCTGGCGCTCGTTTTCATGCGTTCTTTCCATCGTCAACGTTACAGAAATTGTCCCTCCACTACCCAATCCTAGTGAAATTTCGAAAACTTTTTTCATCGTGAACACTGCCTTTAAAGGCAGCGGATACGCTCGAAAAATTTGTTGAGATAACTACGTTGCTGAAGTCGCATGGCTCTTAGTAGACGGCTCACCCCGTTGGAAGCGTCAAAAACGAGTGAAAACTACTAAATTTCAGCAATGCAAATCGAAAAATTTCTGCAACCCCGCCCCTGAGCTTCTGCAACCCCGCCCCAAAATACAAACTCGTCCAGATTGATAGTACTAAGCCATACGCTTGCCACTTTGCGATTGGTTTTGATGCTTCCAACAAGGTTAACGTTCTAGTACAGTCTGTAAGAGTATATCGGCTTCTCTATCTCAACCGTTTTGTTGCTAATATTCGCTGTTTCAACCGTGCGCAGTAAAACTCGTCCACTTTCACCTGATAACAAAATAACCGTTATTCCTCTATTTGCACACAGTTTTCGTTCGTTTTTTCGTCAGTTCCCAATACAACCAGCTCCGAACCTTTGATTTATGTCATGAAATCGATACCATTTTTGAGCGTGTCTGCTGCCTTTAAAGGCAGTGTTCACGATAAAGACCCCTTCTCTCTTTGTTTTGCCTGTCTTGAAAACGGTCCCATTCTGATTCCAATGATGTGTCTGGAATCGTACCATACCTTCTGGGAACGGAGTTATGGTCCCTCCAAAATTGAGCTAGGGAAGCATGGTGGACGAGTTGTCCAAGGCTTGTAACTTCCGTCTTTTGCAGCGAATGTATGCGAGCTGACCTGAGTGAAGAGAAAAGTTAAGAATGAAGGGAAGAACGGGGCTCTCGATCGGAAACCATAGCTCATCTCACGATCTCGAGTGTTCCATTGTTCACGTCGAGGGGCGGAAAGGGGCCGGACTTGCCCAAAGCGGCGGGGTTCGCCCACTTTTCTAAGCCGTTTTGCGGCTCTTTGGTAGCTTTTCGTCCGGTTTTTACGACGATGTTCTGCTCCTGAGAGCCATGAGAAGCGTTTGTTATGAAAAATTCGAGGATGAAGTTTATCGCGAACACTGCCTTTAAAGGCAGTGTTCACGAAGAAAAAGTTTCCTCTTTTTTGGCTAGAACGTAAGCTTTGGGTCCCTATAGGAAGATTAAGAACGGAAGTGCGACGAAAAACGGCCGGTAAGTGGGTGAAAATCTCGTGGGCCAGCCGACCCATTGGGCCACTCCGCCCACGTCCTATAACAGTTCCCCTGAATTTGTGGTTAAATGAGCGATGGTTTCCGATCAAAAGCCCCGAACTTCCCTTCATTCTCAACGTCTCTCTTTACTCAGATCAGCTCGCACACATCGGCTGCAAAAAACGGGAGTTGCAAGCCTCGGACAACTCGTCCACAATTTTCCCTTGCTGAATATTGAGGAGCCATAACTCCGTTTCCAGGGGGTCTTGTACTATTCCAGGGACATCATTGGAATCAGACTGGGACCGTTTTCAAGATAGGCGGAAAAACAGAAAAACGACTTTTATCGTGAACACTGCCTTTAAGCGGCCGCAAAACATTCTAGACTTCAGATGAGAGAATAGGAGGTACTGGATCTGCCGCAGGAGACTAACATCGTGGAACCACAGTTGTTGAACTATAGAGATCCGTATAGAAGTCAGTAACTATGCGCTCCATATCCACTCTTGCAGTTCTAGATCTTTCATGCTTGTACTTCAAACAAGTCGTTGCGGCATGGTAGTCCGCGAGATCGTACCGACAACGTTTTAGACTCCGTCCTTGAGCTGCGGCCGAGTGCAACTTACTTTTACGGTGCTGCCTGATGGACTCCTTTTCTGCTGAGCAACAAGCCTTATTAACGACAGTCTTTCCCAGATGTGATATTGTTGGATCTCTTCTCATTTAACCGCGACGTTTGAGAAGTTCCAGAGCCGTAGGATTCAACCTCTCCTTTCCGGGCTGTCGGCCTTCCACTGACACCTTCCCACAATGAAGTAGACCTACAATGAGCTCCTCAAAGTCTGTTGTGGGGTCATCGCCAACCTCCAAAGATAGCCATTAATCGCTGCTTCCATTACAGCTTCGTTGTAAATGAGAAAACGAATAGGGGCGCGTCGATGTGTATCGAATCTTTTGAAGATTCGATTATCTAGGCGAATCTTTGCTCGAAGCAGTCGATGATCGGATCCACAGTCAAAGGACGGCACCACGCCAGTATCGATTACACTCCACCTTCGATTTGTCAGCACATGGTCCAGCTCCGAGTGGGTCTGTCCGTTGGGGCCTTCCCATGTCCATCTCCTGTGTTGTTTCCTCTCGAAAAGGGAATTGTCGTAGAACAGGTTGCAAGATGACTGTAGATCCAGCATGCGAAAACGGTTGTTGTTTCTGATGCCGTTTCCGTGTTGGCCAAGCCTCAAACTGCCGTCATTTGTGTTGCCCAGCGTTGCATTGAAGTCACCACAAATGAATTTGTAGTGAGACTTTTTCCTCCTGATTGCTGCCTCAAGTTCACAGTAGAAGTTATCTTTCTCCTCATTTTCGGCCACATCTGTTGGTGCATAGCAGTTCACGATGGAGATAAGGGTCTTCTGCTCAGTCCTCAATCGTAACACAGCTAAACGGAGACCCAGAATTACGTGCGAGTGGACGACGGGCTGAAATCCAGGATGAACAAGGAAGCCGACTCCTCCAACATTCTTAGCAGCAGCTTTCTGTTCCATTACGATCAGTTCTCCTTCCTCGTGTACGCTTCTTTCACTTTCGTTTCCTGCAAGCAAATAACGTCATACTTAATTCTTTTAGACTGATGTAGGGGAGTTCTGAGGTCTGGGTCCGATGCGGCTGTTCGACAGGTGTACGTGCAGATGCATAGACACTGTCCGCGTTGGGTGTGGGGTTTTCCAATGACGCTCCGTCATGATCTTCGTCCGTCCTCGGTAGAGGCATCTCTGGGCGTCGTGGGAGAGCATGTCCGATTTCGGGTCGGTTTCATAATATTAGCGAATGTAGAAGCCAGGTTTGTGGTCTAATTACTCCCAGAGTGCAGAGCCGGTGCTATCGGGAGCCGCCCGTTCTCAAATTAGTAAGACTAATGCTACGTCCAACTGCGTGACCGTTTGTGCCGTTGACCATTTCACAGGACAAATTCTGATCATTTTCGAATATATTCGAAAATTTGAAGTTCGAGAAATATTTTTGAGTTTACTCGCAAATTTGGAATTCGAAAAAAAAATGATTTTCGAATATATTCGAAAATTCGAACTTCGAAAATTTATACAGTTTTGCCCGAGAACTTCATACGGATATTTTTATTTACATTTTTTTCGAGATAATTCGAATCATTCGAAAATCCCAGATCCAGTAAGATTGGAAAAAGCAAGTTAATGTGAATGAGAAACCTCGTGGATAAACAATCGAATAAATGCAAAACAATTTTTCCAGAAGTTGCATTGCGGGAGTCGAACCCACACCCCAGCATCTCTTCGTATATTAGCATTTCCCATCGTTATCATCTCGACCATTCCTGCATGGTAGCAATGGCAACTTCAATCAAGTGATACGAGGAATGGTATGCACAGTGAGCTCGGAAACGGCTTATATCTCACGACTGAGCCAGAATCAAACCGTCAAACCTTGTATAGGGGAATTTTATTGTAACCTAATGTGTGCCGAGAATATGAACTCACTGCAGCAGCTCCGAGTAGGAGGTTACAGGTAGATTCAAATGGGTTTTCCTTTTTTTCTGGAATATCGGAAGGCCCGTAGGAAAAACTGAACATAGATTACAGTTACTCTATCCATCCCTCACAACTCTCAGAAGAACTTTTTCTAAGACATCTTCTCCCCCTGTGGGGTCGTCCCTTGTGAGGGTGTGTAACTCACCAGGAACCAGGATCGAGGAACCAGGAATGCGCACCACACGAATTTTCGCTATGCATCCCCCGATCCAATTTTGTTATTTTTGAACAGATTTGGCTCATTTTGTCAGCGGGTGTCTTCTGGACCCTCTCACCTATAACCAGAAGGAAATCTCTAGAAAATTTGTTTTGCAAGTTTTGTCAACTACTTTACAAAAATCTAAGTGATCACAAGGTCCGGGAAAAACCGAACCTCTTCAGCAGCTTCGCGGCCGGAGCGATGACAATACGCTGCAATCTTTGCAATGTAGCACTGTAATCATCGTTCGTGTTTAGGTGTAGAAAATATTTATGCGGAACACAATTACGCATTCGTTAGAAAAAAGAACGTATCGCTCGCATCTGTGTGTATTAATGCGACCCATTAGACCTTGTGCTTGCGAAAATATATCGTACGTCATAGACGTCAGACGGTAATGTCCCGTGGTGACAACCGAAGAATTGGCAGAGTTGGATGTGCAAATTCTTCGGTTGTCACCACGGGACATTACCCTCTGACGTCTATGACGTACGATACATTTTCGTCTCCTGCATGCACTGGTTTTTGCTACCGAGTTTATTCTGAACAATAATAGGTTGTTCCAAGTTGGTGGCCTTTCCTGGTATCGGGGCATGATGCACCTCATGTTGGTTGCCATCTTTATGTGGTGACGGCGGGGTTCGCTACGGGCCGTGGATAGCGCAGTTTGTTTAATATCACTCGACAACGAGACAGTTCAGGGTGGCGAAATTGTGGCTTGTGGCCAAAGACTTCCTAGGTTCAGATCCTACGATGTTATGGACCAGAGGCTTTGTGTCCCGGACAGTAGCAATTTTATGCAATGTATGGGGTACGTTCGCGATATAGTTGTGCACGCTATATCGCTCGAACGTTCCCTGTGTATACTCAAACGTCTGCTGAAACTAGTTGAAGCAGGTGCACCAAAGGGCAGGTACCAACAGACTTGTATACACACGGCTAGACCGCAAAATAAATATCCGCGAAGAGAATTTTCTCCATTAGAAATCAGATACAAAATTTGGTGCCTTAATGTCGTGAAAACATTCGCAGAAAATGCAAATTCAACAAAAATGCAATCCCGTTCTATTAAAGGATTTCCGCGACTCAACTCTGGTGACATCATCTAATCCACAGAACAGTGTAATGCTTCATCAACAATGGCTGATTTGGTGCTCTAAAAGTAAGCAAAAACAAACACTGCAATATTTAGTACCTGCACAAAACACTGGATTTAGAATTTCAAGATCCATCTTTGAGCATGTGTCATGTAATATTGGTAGTGCTCAATAACATAGCGAAGTTTCATCGAGTTTCGCTAAGCTTCGCACAGATAAGTTTGAAAACAGTATTTCTGGAAGGTGGGTGGTCACACAGTACTGGCCACATATTATAGTTGTACAATTTCGAAAAAAAAATTCGAACGAAAGAAAAATTGAAAAATTTCCGTTCGAAAATTTTTCGAACGAACAAAAGATGAAAAAAATTCCTTTGAAAATTTTTCGAACGAATAAAAAATGAAAAAATTCTTAATTTCGAACGAACGAATTTCAAAAAACTTTCGAAAATTCGGAGGTCGAAAATAATCGAAATTTCTATTTTTGTTCAAAATTCGTCGGAAACTTCGAACTTTTCAATTTATTCGAAAGCATTTCGAACGAACGAATTTCGGAAAAATTTAGAAAAACAGGATTTCGAACAAACGAAAACTGAAAAAAATTCGCTCGACGATATTTTGAACGATCGAAATTTTTAAAAAATTCGTTCAACGAATTCTCGAACGAACGACACTTGAAAAAAAAATCGTCCGACAAAATTTCGAACCGACGAAGTTTTAAAATTTTGTTCGACGAATTTTCGAACGATCGAAAACGAATGAAAAAAAATTCGAAAAATCTTTCGAAAAGTTTTCGAAAATTGCGTTCGTGTACAACTATAGTACATATGTATGGCTGCCAACTTCGTGAAAGGGATCAGATCTCCAACATAAACATCGTGGCAAAAAGGTACATAACAGAGTAGAACTGCGGACTGGTTCAGGTAGTTGCAATGAGAACGCTCTTAAACATGCGCCACAAAGCCTTACTCCGTTCCTTCAAGCCTATCCACGTGGTATACGTAGTCGGAGAAGTGAGGCGGCAATGGAGAAATGCAATAGTGAAATACGAGAATCTTGATGCTCCGCTGCTGAAGTGGACCACGTGGACCGGTTCGACATATCGTAGAAATGCTATAAGTGTGATATAAACATAATGTGCAACTTCTCACCCTATCTGCTTGCGCTGTTTTGTCCCTCATTGTAATTACATTGATAATGGTAGCACCTCAAGAACAGATGATGTTAATGTGAACGGGAATCAAAACACTAGCATCTCCTAGAAACATATATAGAAGAGGTTCTCGTCTCAAAAGAATGCGGCTCACCATTATCTGAAGTTATGGCCCTCATGTCGGAGATTACGCTGCTGGCAAGAAACTCTTCGATTGGACACATCATGGACCGTCTTGTGTTGTAACATACATCCAATAACACTGCATCGTACTTCACTCCTCAAAGATTGACGATAAAAACGGTTGTTCAGTTTCGCTTATGAAAGTGCAAATGTGGTGTATCTTGTGACGATAATTATAAAAAAATAGAGGCAGAACGCCCGAAAACAGCATGAGACGGGTTCACGCTGCTGGGGCAGAATTCATCATTGATTTCTGTCGCTGTCAGACTGGGTAACATAGCTTCGTTGGGGTGGGGACAGAGGTACGAGAGGTGAAGGTTGTTGGATGGGTTGACGGAAAAAAGGTGAAGGTTGCCTTTTCACCCTAATTTGAAGAATGAACATAATTTTTACCACCTCAATTTTTCGGTCTTCTCGTCTTTTTAGTACCTCAAACTTCATGAGGTAACCTGACCCCTACCAAGAAATTACAGGTTTTCCGTCGGTAACATTTTTATGTTCGAGGAAGGATATTGAGCTGAAGTGTTTTTCTCCGAAATTTCCGTGAATTTCTTCAAAGAAAAGTATTTCGAGGATCTATCGCGCTTTAGAACTCCGAACCAAGTTCGGCTTGCGAAGTGCCAGTTTTCTTTTTATAACTTTTTCACCCTGAATTATCGCCCAATTCGGCTGCTGTCCCACAGCATGAAAACCTTTGAACGTGTTCTCGATCGTCGGATCCGTGAAAGCATCGAGATCACCAAAAATCAATGTGGCTTTGTTGCTAACTGTGGCACCACCGATGCCAATCATACTGCCCGACTGCTGATCGAGAAGCACCGCGAGAAAAACAAGACGCTTCACATCGCCTTTCTCGATTTGGAGAAGCGTTCGACCGAGTCCCGCATAAAGTGATATGGTTTGCTTTGCAGCAGCATGGTGTCCCGGAAGAGCTCAATGTTTGGGTCAAGATTCTCTACGCCAATCCAAGAAGTCGTGTTCAAGCAGCAGCCGGGACGTCGGCTGAGTTTTCCATCTCGGTTGGTGTCCATCAAAGATCTGCTCAGTCCCCGCGTCTTTTTGTGATTGTGATGGACACAATTACACGAGACCTGCAGAAACCAGTGCCGTAGTAGCTGTTGTATGCTGATGACGTGATGCTTGCATCTAAAGATAAGTCTGACCTTGAGCGACAGGTGCAAGCATGGAGTAATCGGCTGTCTCGGTTCGGATTACGTCTTAAAGTCAAGAAAACGGAATATCTGGCCACGAGCGGTGATGAACAAGAGTCTATAAAGGTCAACGGTATTGAGCTACCGCGTGCTGAAGTCTTCAAATATCTTGGGTCGACAATCGCATCTGATTGCAACCTAGGTTCCGAAGTTGCCTCTCACGTGGAAGCTGCTTGTGTCAAAGTGGCGTACGATGACTGGGGTGCTCTGCGATAAAAAAAGGCCTGATCATTTGAAGTCGAAGATTTATCGAACCGTTGTCCGACCCGTCGCGCTGTACGCTCCAGAGTGCTGGCCTGCTACGAAAGACGTCGAGCGTAAACTCGGTGTTATGAAGACGAAAATGTTGCGCTGGACTGCTGGTGTCACTCGATTGGATCACATCACGAACGATGACATTAAGCGATGACGAAAAGCTCCGCTAAGCCCGGCCGCGGTGGTATGGGCACGTTCTGCGAGCCGGAGATGATACTGTTTGCAAGGCAGGCCTGAATCTTGATGTGCCTAGGAAACGACCCAAAGGACCACCGAGGTGATGCTGGCTTGACACGCTGCATGCCGATTTGAGGGCTGCTGGTTTGCACAATGATCAGGCGCATGACAAGGGGGTGTGGCGGCAGCGCATTAGAAGAGCGGACCCCGCTTCGAAGAGGGACAAACGCTGAAGAAGAAGAAGAAGAACTTTTTCACCCTAAAAATAACTCCTTGGGAAAGGCTGTTTTTGGAATTCTCATGGAATTCTGTATCGAATAGCGTTTTCAGGTTCCAAAAATACGTTCTCACTCTTCCTGCCAATTTCGGTTTACAGAGTGCATTTTTTGTGCCTGAAGTTATCGGTTTTTTCGTCCATAAGTTTTCTACGATAAGAGATGGATTCTTGGTAAAGATTGTTTTTGGAATCTCCATGGAATTCTGCTCCGACTAGTGTTTCCAGATTGAAAAAAATATTCTCTCGATCCTTCAGCCTAATTCGTTTTACGAAACACCAGTTCTTCGCCTATAACTCTTTAACAGTTTAGGATAGAGTTATGTGAAAGATTACGTAAAATTACGTAAAATTCTACGTAAAATTCTGCGTCGGAACATATATCGGGTTCCTAACTATGCCTACTCTATGAGCCAGCCAGGTCGGTGGAGCCAAGCTCCATTGTTGGCTCCAGTGAGACTCTGCGTTTCCTATTTACACCATAGAGGCGAGAGTACCCTATTGAGAATACTATGGAGCTCGGCTTCACCGACCTGGCTGGCTTATGGGGCAAGCAGAGTTAGGAACCAGATATATCATCCCACGCAGAATTTTACGTGGATTTTCGAAACGACCGTCACCAAAACCCTATCTTTAACTGTAAAAAAATTCTAGGCAAAAACTGGTGTTTCGTAAAATGAATTAGACTGAAGGATCGAGAAGATATGTTTCCAATCTGGAAACACTAGTCGATGCAGATATCCATGCAGAATCCGAAAACAGCCTTTACCAGAAGTCCATCTTTTAGCGTACAAAAGCTATGAACGATAACTTTAGGATAAACGCGTTTTATGAACCGAAATCGGCTGGAAGAGTGAGAACGTATTTTTTGAACTTGAAAACGGTATTCCATGCAGAAATTCATGTGGATACCAAAAACTACCACTACCTTTGATGAAGGTCTACTATCTCTGAGCACAAAAAAAGTTATGGACGAAAAACTGGCAGTGACACCCATTCAATCTTGAAAATGACTTGCATGAATGTGAGGTCACTTTTATTCTTTTTTGGGCGTTTCTCCGGTCGTCACCGGTTTTCCCGATGATGAAGATTCCCCCCTTCACCTGCCCAGAGGTGAAGGTTGGTGGAGTACCTGGCTCCACCCAACGAAGCTATGCTGGGTAAGGGTCGATTAGAAAGATGCCCTCATCCAGCTTACCGGCAACCAAAATTCAATGATGAACTGGAAAAAAGGAAAGGCGAGTTTGACATGAATAAGCTGGTTAAGGTCTTATCGAAGCAAGAATTCTGGTCATTCTTGGAGTCGAAAAATATCCTTTTTGTTGGTTCTCGTTGGTTTTCTCATTGTTTTTAAACTACTCAGAAACTCAACGGGTCCAACCGCAGATTTCTGTCGGGTCGAACCCCTTTCCGTTTTCGCCCCTCACTTCTTCCAACTGAGACGACGTGGGGAAGAAGTAAAATTTATTCTCCCCCCATGTCTCTTCTCACTTGGGACTACGCGGAGGAACAATGCTAAAGGGTCCGACCAGACAGAAATCTGGGGATGGACCCCGTTCGAGCTGGGGTCGGACCCGGCGAATGTCTGAGTATATTCTATTTTTTCTTGGTTTGGGTGGGTGCATATCTCTAGTAAATGGAAATGGCGAAAAAGCCCTTGGAAACCGCAACTGGTGAACAAAACCAAGGTCACAGTAATGAGTTAGGTTTGAGCCATATCGAATTTTCGAACACTTGCGCTGGATCACAAGAAAATCCATCAATATCTGCTGGCTGGCAACAATTTGTCCTATATTACTGACGGAAGCATGGCCTCTTTTAACAAGTTTTGGCGCACTCGACATCCCATATCTTCGAATAGTGCGTTGGTGATCCAACAAGCTCTCCCTGCGTTTTCGGACGGACCCATGCAAGCAATCAGAACACGAAAAACGGTAAGTGGTTCTTAGCGCGTACGGTGCCTCTAACGCATGTTTTACTTCTTCTTCTTCTTCAGCGTTTGTCCCGCATTGTAGCAGGATCCGCTATTCTTAGACGTTGCCGCCATTTAACCTTGTCGTTCGCGTTGTCAGGATGGAGGCCTGCAATTTTAGTATCGTTGTGCAAGACATCCAGCCATCTCTGCTTAGGTCCTCCTCTTGGTCGCTGGCCCGTCACTTGGAGCTGTGTAGCCGCTTTCGCTATCGAATGCTCTCCAGCTAGCAGAATGTGCCCATACCATCTTACTTTGCGTTCGCGAAGTTTGTCCGAAATGGGAGCAACGCCGAATCTTTCACGCACATCTTCATTCCTAACTCGGACCAATCGGGTCAAATCACCACTCCACCTCAGCATCATCGTTTCCATAGCGCCGAGCCGTCTTTCTGCTTCCTTTGTCATTGGACAACACTCTCTGCCATACAGGGCGACGGGCCTCACAACCGAACGATAAATCTTTGACTTCAGCCTGTCGCAAATCTTTTCAACACAGAGCACTCCATTCGCGGTATGTCGTTTCAACCAAGCAGCATTAATGCTTGCGTCAATTTCAGCCGTCAGCGTCCCATCATCGCTAAGCGTTTATCCAAGATATCGAAAGGTATACGCTTTTGGCAAGACAGTGTTGTCGACTTGGATGGAATCGTCACATCTCTCATTTGTCATGTATTCGGTTTTCTTCATATTGAATCGTGAGCCGAATTCTGCCAGTCTGTCGTGCCAAGCTTGAACTTGCGCTTGGAGATTTTCTTTGCCGTCTGAGGCGGGCGGGCATCACGTCGTCAGCATACAACAGTGTGTAAGGTGCTGAACGCTGCAGATCTCGTGTGATATCATCCATGACGATGATGAAGAGCAGAGGGAGAGGGCGGAGCAATGATGAACTCCAACAGTGATTAGAAAAGGCCTTGAAGTTCCTGCCGCGGATCGTATGCAACTCGCCGTGTCCACGTACAAAAGCTTCACCCATTCCATCAATTCTTTGGGCACATCCCGGCTACTCAGAGCATACCATATTACTTTGTGAGGGACTCTGTCGGACGTTTTCTCAAGAACAAAAAAGGCGAAGTGAACAGCTCCTTTTTTTTCACGATGCTTTTCCACAAAAAGTCATGGATAGCGTCGACGGTGCCGCAGTTCTTGCTCATCTCACGATCTCGAGAGTTCCATTGTTCACGTCGAGGGGCGGAAAGGGGCCGGACTTGCCCAGAGCGGCGGGGTTTGCCCACTTTTCTCAGCCGTTTTGCGGCTCCTGGGTAGCCTTTCGTCAGAATTCTTCGACGCTGTTCTGCTTCTGAGAGCCACGAGAAGCGTTTGTTATGGAAAATTCGAGGCTGAAGTTTATCGTGAACAGTGCCTTTAAATTCATATTCAACCTTAGGAAAGCCTTATCATAATTTTAACCTTTACGATAAGTCAGTTTTAACAAGGTTTCATGTAGACTTGATGGTTTAATCGAATTCTTCGCTGGACTTGACTTCTAACAGTCTTGCCCCCATTCAGAATGGTTCACTATCAAGGCGGAGCTCAGACCCACCTCGAGGACAAAGAGAAAACCTGACCGCGGGCAACTATTTGAAATAAAGCTGACCGCGACAATGTGGCGGTTGAAGCGCATTCCTCGTGTTTTACCGGCGGTCGAACCGCGCTTGGACGCTCTCAAACCGCGATAAGAAACGACGGTCGGACCGCGTGCATCGCAAAATCAGCAGCCGCAAGAGGCAGGGCGGCGCGGCTTTTAGTC
Source organism: Aplectana chamaeleonis (assembly GCA_029168955.1). Taxonomy (NCBI): domain Eukaryota; kingdom Metazoa; phylum Nematoda; class Chromadorea; order Rhabditida; family Cosmocercidae; genus Aplectana; species Aplectana chamaeleonis. The sequence continues at coordinate 219,425 of JAPDOI010001032.1, read as the reverse complement.
TGTTGTCTGTAACTCAAGAAGATTCAGAACACGTTCACATATGATGTCACTTCTGCTCAAGTTGTCACGCACGCTGCATAACATATTAGTCCGACTAATCATTCATTGGTTCTTCTAAATAAGAATTATTATTAATTATATTATTTATAATTTTATAATTTTCAATTATTTTCGTATTATTATCATTATGATTATTATTATTATCGGCAGAATACTGCTATCGCGGAGCCTCATTGCTGATTGAAATGTTTATTATCCAAAAGAGGCTCGAAATCTGCAAAAGTTCGCGGAAGTTCGTCGAAAAAAAGTGTCTTCCAAAAAACTCGCAAAACTTCCTTCTTGAACTTCTGCTCTCTGGTAAGCTTTCGGTGCATAGCACCTTCTTCAGACCTGGTTTGTCGCTGTTGTGACTGAGAGCCGCAACCACTAAAAAAAAAACAAACGAAACGAGTTTTTTTTTTAGTGGTTGGGGCTCTCAGTCTGGCAACAGCGACAAACCAGGTCTGAAGAAGGTGCTATGCACCGAACTTACCAGAGAGCAGAAGTTCAGAAGAAGTTTGCAGTTTTTGAAGACAATTTTTTCTCTACGAACTTTCGCGAACTTTTGCAGATTTCGAGCCTCTTTTGGATAATAAACATTTCAATTATTATTATTATTATTATTAATATTATTATTATTATAATTATTATTATTATTATTATTATTATTATTATTATGTGTATTATTATTATTATTATTATTATTATTATTATTATTATTATTGAGACTTACTGACTTAATTGGTTGGCTTTCGCCTGACGCGGTCATTCCGCATCTTCACCGAGGTGTGCCGTCCTAGTAGTCAGCCGTTTCCATTTTTCACGGTCTTCAGCCACAATTTGAACACATTCCATGCAGCTGCCACTATTCCATTTCCTGCGAAACGAAACATCGCGCCTGAACTGTCTTTCGATGCCGAGTGACTTTAAATCCTCTTTAACCACATCCGTCCAGAACTTTCGCCTACGCCCAGGTGGCCGTTTCCAGACATGATTTGGAAGCATTCTTAAAGCGTGTTGTACGAGACGATCCGGCGTTCTTCTTAGTATATGCCCGAGCAGTCGAAGTCGACTTTCCATTGCTGCTTGAAATGGCTTTAGGAGATGCTGGCACCTCCCTCGTGCCAAGCGTTGATGTACTGCGTCGATTTCTTTGTAAAGTTCTTTGTTATGGCATACACGCGGCCAGAAATATCCAAGCAAACGCCTAAAAAGCTTCCTCTCCGTGCAATCCAACCTTTCCATCTGCGTCTTCGGTGCTGCCCACGTCTCCGATCCGTACATCATGATAGGGCGAATAGCGGATAGGTAGACGCGCAACTTGACTTCCTTCGCGAGGGTGGTAGACCACAAACACTTGGTTAGAGGATTAAATGCAGACGTTGCTTTCGCACATCGTTGTCGAATATCCGCTGCATAACTACCATCGTTCTTCAGCAAACAGCCCAAATAACAGAAATCGTCCACCAGTTCGATACGTTGTCCGTGCACACAAACTCCCGTTGAAGGCCTCTGAGAGACCCACATCTGATTGCATTTGTCGGGACGAAGACGAAGTCCATAGGCTGCGGCATACTTCGAAACGAGGTTCACAATCCTTTGCAGTTTTGCGTTGTTTTCAGCGAATAACACAATGCCGTCGGCGTACTCCAGGTCGACTAGGGAGCGTCCTGATGGTGTTAGGATCACATCCGCAGGAAACTGTTCTGCAACTCTACACATGATGTGATCAACGGCGAAGTTGAAAAGAAAAGGTCCTGCAACGGCTCCTTGCCTTACTCCTGTTTTCACCTTGAAAGCTGACGTAAATCCGACAGGTGTACGAACTGCTGCTGTTGTTCCTTTGTTCATGTCCTCGATTAACCGAACATACATTTCCGGGACTCCATCTGCTCGCAGAGCATTGAGCAATCGACCACGATGAAGAGAGGCGGACGCGGCTTCAAAGTCCAAAAAAGCAAGCTGTAATGGCTTCGAAAACCGCTGCCACGATTCAATTACTCTTCTCACGACGAACACTTGGTCGATGGTCGATCTTCAGGTCGAAAACCGGCTTGCTCATCTCTGGTCGTTCCTTCGCGATGTTTGATAAGTCGCTCGAGAATGATACGTCCTAAAACCTTGTACATGACACGAAGTAGAGAGATTCTTCTGTAGTTCTTAGGATCCGTGACGGATAGCTTCTTGTGAAGAGGTACGATGATCGCATGTCTCCACGAATCGGGTATCCTTTCGCTCATCCATATGGCACGGATGGTGTTGGTCATTTCACGAATCCCAGACGGAGGAAGAGCTTCCAGCATTTCAGCAGTGATGTTGTCATCTCCACCTGCCTTTCCATTCATCATTTTCCGAACATAATCCAAAACTTCAGGCTCAGTCGGCGGTTCCTCAATGACATCGTGATGTGCTCTCTGAACATGCGGGAGCTCAGGTACTGATGGCGCTGGACGATTCAGTAGTGAATTGAAGTAGTCCTTCCATATTGGCAGCGTCGCATCACCAGCTGGAACTCCATTGGTAGTGCTCAAGACAGGAGAACATCTCTTCATCCTCACGCTATACTGTCGCAGCAACGTGTAGGCTTTCTTCGGGTTCTTCTCCTCCCAAGCCTTCTCGAACTGCTTAGCTCTACACGTCCACTCTCGTTCGCGGTCACTTTGAAGCTGCCGACGCAACTTCCTCCTCAGACGCTTCTCCTCCACGAAGTTTCCTGCAGTTCGGAGAGCACATAGGTGGTAGCCATTGTCCGATGTTTGCTCCACTGGCTAGAACCATTTTCCGAGTGTTTCGGACTCTTGATCAAGTCCCATCTTCGCATTTGCGTCAATCCCCACGACAACAGCATGTTGACAAGGTGTCCTGGCCAGCAACGTATTGAGTTCCTCATAAAACGCATCCTTCGAAATGTCTTTGGCGGTTTTAGTGGGCGCATGAGCACTCACTATCCACAGTTTGAATCCTGTGTGATCCTGCAGTCGTACGAATGCATTCCGGCACGACGTTGAGCCGAACTCTTTGACCATACCATTGAAATCCTTCCTTATTGCTATTGCACAGCCTCCCACTCTCCTATCGTCAGCGTTACCGCAGTAGATGGTGTACTCTCCGACGCTGATGACGGGTCTATCCTTGAGGCGGGTTTCCTGCAAAGCAGTAAACGGTGCATGGAAATAGCTCAGAAGTCTGGATAGCGCAGTTTTTTGGATATCACTCGACAGCGATCGACAGTTCAGGGTGGCGAAATTGTGGCTTGTGGCTAAAGACTCCATGACTGCTTAGGTACGGATCCTAAAGTGTTATAGACCAGAATCCTTAGTGTGCCGGACGGCGACACCTTTATGCAATGTATGGGATACTTTCGCGATATAGTTGTGCACGCTATATCGCTCGAACGTTCCCTGTGTACACTCAAACGTCTGCTGGGTTCAGTAAAAGCAGGGGCACCAACGAGCAGGTACCAACAGACTTGTATACACACCCCCAATATTATTATTATTATTATTATTATTATTATTATTATTATTATTATTATTATTATTATTATTATTATTATTATTATTATTATTATTATTATTATTATTATTACTATTATTATTATTATTATTATTATTATTATTATTATTATTATTATTATTATTATTATTATTATTATTTTTTATTATTATTATTATTATTATTATGTTACTTCTGTGACGGACACAGATTAACAAATGGTCTATTGAGAATACAGCAAATAGATGTAGTGCAGCGTCGTCGTGGTAGTCGTGGTGGCTGTTCGATGACGGCGACGGCTGGCAGGTGTGCAGGCGGTGGTGGTGGCGTGTACGGCTGGCACGTAGTCGAGGCAGGTAGACGACGAGTAGAGAATGTCCCAACAGCGCGGCGGCCGGGTTTATATGTGGATCGACGCGGCCTGTGATTGGCGGATCAAAACCCGCCCACTTGGTGATCGGTCTGCAGTGAAAAACCGATAAGTGATCTACATCACAACACCTCCCCTTTTAAGAGGTAGACTACGGCACAGGGAAAACAATTCAAAATCAACTGACTAAAGCTCATACCGCTTTGGCTTGCGGCGCTGTCGAGTTGACCTTCGTAACTTTGCCGGAGCGAAACCAACCAATTGTTTACTAGCTCGGCTTTTAACTAATCCCTGTGTTGCGCGACTCGTGCTGGGCTGCACGTAGTGTTGATGAAGTGCGGCGGAGGTATCATTACTGGGAATGATCACAGTCTCAAGCTCTTGATCCTGCCCATCTTGGCATTCCTGTTCTAGAACTTCTTCATTCCTGAGGGTCGTGTCAAGACCTTTTTTCCAAATGTCAGCAGGGAAATACTGCAGAAGATAAGAACCAGAGATGAGAAGAGAGCCGCAGACCATCTAGACCCGGACATAGCTGTGCTGGATAACGAGATCAAGCAGGATCTGGATAAGAACAAGAAGGAATGCTGGGAGAAGTTCACTGAAAAGCTGAATTTCAAGGCTGACGGAACTACGACGTGGAAAGTGTTGAGGAAAATTTCCGGCAAGTCCGCTCCCTCGATGAGCTCCGCTATTGAGTTCGAGGAGAACGTCTTCAAATCAGGGAAAGCGGCTGCTTATGCGCTCGGCAAGAACTTCTTCATCACACGTGCCAAGCGAGGCGTGCAGAACAGAGTCACGGTTAGAGAACTGGGCCGGTTGCCGCTCATGAACGCTTCTGAGGCCTTTACTCTTACGCAAGTAGAGAAGGCTATCAAAGAAATGCGGAATTCGAAGGCTATCGGACCTGACGGTATCTCCCCAGCCATCCTGAAGAAGCTTCCCACGGAACTTCTACCGATGCTTGCAGATATCATTAACACTTCTTTCCGGACCTGCACTCTACCCCAAGCTTGGAAGACAGCCAATGTGATACCGTTGCCAAAGCCAGGCAAGTCCCAAAGCACGGCAAAGGGCTTTCGACCAATAAGCCTGTTATCGCCCGTCGCTAAATTAGCTGAAAAGTTGATCGTGACGGACCTGGCTGATCAAAATGAGCGACAGCAGCATCAGCATGGGTTCAGGAAACTTCACTCCACTACTACAGCTCTATTAGAGATCGTGAGCTTTGCGGTTGATGGGTTCAACATGAGAAAGCCCTGAGAACGGTGGCCGTCGCCCTCGACCTGAGCAAAGCGTTTGACTCTGTTAACTTGGGACTGCTGTCCGAGAAACTGCTCAAGTCGTCGCTACCATCATGGCAGAAGCGATGGATTGCAGCGTTCACTAAAGGCCGCCGTGCTAAGGTTCTGTTCCAGAATCATGTATCCGATAGCATTCCAATAGCAGCCGGTGTTCCGCAAGGCGGAGTGTTGTCCCCTGCCCTATTCAGCCTGTATCTTGAGGACATTCCCGAGCCTCCCAATGATGTAAGGATTGTTATGTATGCCGACGACATCACCATCATGTGCCAGGATCGTGACTCTGCAGATAGCCGCTAACAAGATCAGCGCCTATCTCGTCGAGTTGAAGCTCTTCCTCGATAAAATGATGCTCACAGTCTCTGCCGCAAAATCCTCTGTTTCAGTGTTCACAACGAACACCAAGGAACACAGTGCCCATCCAGATGTCAAATGGGATGGTGACCTGTTGCCAGCAGCAAAATTCCCCAAGCTGCTTGGCCTTATTCTTGATCCTCACTGAAGTTCCACAAAACGCGGAACAGAAACAAACAGTCGTCAAGGCTAGACTTAATATCTTGAGAGCTCTCGGAGGAACATCATGGGGAAGCAACCGAGAGACTATATTGAGAACCTACAGAGCAATACTTCAGCCGGCTCTGGAATATGCGGCACCAGTGTGGCAGCACCTGGTGTCTGACAGCTCCTGGAATAAGCTGCAGCGTGTACAGAATGCTGCGCTTAGAATTGCTACCGGTTGTGCAAGGAGCTCCCCGGTGGAGCATCTTCACGCGGAGGCCTGCATATTGCCGGTCAAGGAGCATTGTGAACTCCAGGCACAGCAGATGTATATTAATGTTCTGAGGCAGCCGAATCATCCGTCAAAGAGAATCATGAAGCCCATAAGAGAGAGGTCGATTAGGACGCCGTTCGCCGATGCTCCTCGTAAAGTTGATGTACAGAGATGGGCCGACTCCAACATGGAAAGGCTTCGTCTTCTGCGTGAGGAGCACACGCAATTTGTTCGAGGATATCTAGCAAAGGCGGCTGTGAACCCTATCTTGGGAACGGTGCCGCCTCGGGTTTGCGAGTCCGAGTCTCAACTCGGCAGACGAGCCAGATGTGCTCTTGCATCGCTGCGCTGTGGTCACTCTATTCTGCTCATGTCTTACGTCAACAAGATCGACAGCAGCCGACCAGACGCATGCCCGGACTGTGGTGCTCCCGGACACGACACGGCGCACTTGTTCATGTGCCCGAAGAGACCTACCTCCTTAACAACAATGGACCTTTGGACGAATCCTGTGAAGGCCGCCCAGTTCCTCAACCTATGACAAAAACCACTTTGAGGCTGCAGAAGAAGAAGAAGAAGAACTTCTTCAGTGCTAACAGGATCAGCTTCAAACAAGTCCAAAAGTAGATCGTGTGAATATTCGTTATCATACCTATGGCTCAATAGCCTTCTTGGCATTTGGTTCGCATGCTTACGAACGGTTCTGCCTCCGATGTTCACTTCAAACATGACTTTTGCAAGGCTTTTCACGACTATCCCCTGAGTCCACTTGAAGTTCAATGCTCCATTTTACTCTTTGACCAGGACAGTGTCTCCAGCAGAAAAACCTCGATGCTTTGTACCATTTTTGCGATCGAATTGCATCCCAGTCTTTTTCCTACGGTCAGCAGCGCTTTCTGCTTCTGACTCTCTTTTTGACGGTCTCAACATACTCAGCCGCGTTCTTAATCTTCTCCCCAGGAAGACTTCGGCAGGACATTTACCGTTTCAGGAAAGCATTTGGCGTAGTGCGATACGTCAACAGCACTGTGTCCAGGCATTCATTGCAAGAGTGAGCGGACGTACTCCCCTCCCCTTTTAGCTCCTTAATCCCTCTTTTCAGGAAATCAACAAATCTTTTTGCCTGACCATTTGACTGAGGATGGTACGGCGGTGTTCTCACATGATTAACACCTCGTTCTTCACACATCTGCTTGAACAGCTCTGATGTGAATTGTGTTCCATTGTCGCTCACTAGCGTCTTTGAATTTCCATAGCGTGCGAAAAGCTCTTTCAACAGCTTTACCGTTGTGCCAGCTGTGATATTCTTTAACTCAAACATCTCCGGCCACTTACCAAAGGCGTCAACAACGACCATGTAGTACACTCCAACCATTGGACCAGCGAAATCAACATGAACTCGCTCCCAGACATTTTCTGGTGTATTCCACGTTTTTAGAGGTACTTTAGTGGGAGATTTTGAATGTATTTGGCAATCAGCGCAACTTCTCACAACCTTTTCACAGTCTTCATCGATATTTGGCCAATAGACATAGCTTCGCGCTAGTCCTTTCATCCTGACAATCCCAGGATGACCACACTGCAGCTCTTTGAGAACGTCTTTTCTCAGCGTCTCTGGTACGACGACCCTATAGCCTACCATCACGCAGCCTTGCACTATCGACATTGATTCACGTTTAGTGTAAAACTGCTTCAATTCAGGTTTTACATCCTTCGGCCATTTCCCAGTATCAATAAAACCTTTCAGCTTTCGCAACAGAACATCCCTTTCAGTGTGCTTACGAATCATGTTAGCTGTCACGGGCAATCTGCGTACAGCATCTACAAGCACTAGATTTACGTCTTTCTCAACCGACGCGACAACGCAGTCCTCCTCTACAAGGGGATGCCTTTGGATCAATCTCGATAATCCATCCGCCTGTCCAAACGAATCCGTTTTGATGTACTCGATTTCGAAATCGTAACCTATCAGCATTGTTGCCCAACGCATCAGACGGTTGGCAGAACGGACTGGTACGCCCTTCTTGCTCATGGCCAACAACGGCTTGTGGTCATTACGGAGCGTGAAACGCCTCCCGTATACATACTTATGGAACTTCTTGATTGCCTCCACAAGACCTAGTGCCTCTGTCTCTATCTGGGCATAATTCTTTTCAGAGACTGTGAGTGATCTCGAGCCGTGGGCAATAGGTTTTTCTGTACCATCCGGCATTCTTTGCGAGATCACATACTCGATCCCATAATCGCAAGCGTCAGCAGCTACGATTATCTTCTTGTTAGGATCATAGTGCGTCAGGTTCAAGTCTGACACCAGCATTTTCTTCAATTTCTCGAACGCTATTTCATGTGTGTGTTTCCATAGCCAATTAACGTCTTTTTTCAGCAAAGCATCTAGTGGTCCACGCATCTCCTTCATATTCGGAATGAAGAATGAATAATACGTAACCATACCTAGGAATGCGCGCAACTGTGCCACATTCTGTGGTGCTGGCATTTTAGCGATAGCAGCCACCTTCTCTGGATGCGGACAACGTCCGTTACGGTCTACAACGAACCCGAGGAAACGGATTTCTGGTTTTGCGAACGAGCATTTTTCCAGTCTTACTCGAAAACCGTATTCGTTTATTCGTTCGAATAAAGCATATATATTGTTTCTATGCTCTTCAGGTGTCTTTCCGACTACCAGAATATCGTCCAGGTAGGCTGTTACTCCTTCCAGACCCGAGATCATTTTGTTCATGATGCTTTGGAAAATTCCTGGCGCTGTCTTGATACCAAATGGCAACCTTTTGTATCGATATAGACCCTTGTGTGTATTGATTACCACCAACTTTTGGGCCTCATCCGTCAGCTGTACTTGAAGTTAAGCATACGAAAAATCAATCTGTGAGAAGAAAGTTCCACCATTCAGAGATGCGAAAATGTCCTCCGGAATGGGAATAGGATACTCATATGCCTCCAAGGCGTTGTTAAAACCAGTTGAAAAATCGGCGCAGGCCCTCATTTTGCCATTCGCTTTACGAACGCAAACTATCGGAGCGGCCCATTCACTATGGGTTATCGGTTCGATCACACCCATTTCTTCCAAGCGCTCAATCTCTTTTTCAACTGTCTCTAACGATGAATGCGCTACAGGCCTTTTCATTCTGAAAATTGGCTTAGCATCAGGCAACAATTCCAGTGCTGCCTTCTCTTTCGTACATGTGCGTAAGCCCTCTTGAAACACACATTCGAAGCTCCGTTCCAAATTATCTACCAGGTTGGCATCATCTGTGGTACTCACGTGAGCTACCATTTGTTCTAAGTGATATGCCATTCCAGCGTTCTGTTTTATCCAATCGAGGCCTACTAGACTTTTGTGGGGGGTGACATAACAGCTTCCCTCACCAACGGCACCTTTCAGTTTGAACTAACACTTCAATTCACCGAAAACTTTCATTCGGTTCCCACTAGCATCCCCAACGACCAAGCTAATATGGGTAAGTTTCGGCCTGACCATTTTCTTCCACATGTCTGCGTTCAACAATGTGATATCTGAGCCAGTATCCAATTGAAACTCCATTTTGTGCCCGTTGATTTCAACATTGACGTATTGCCGAACTGCATTCCCGTCAGCCTCAGCACTTCCTGCGAGAACTACTCGCCCGCCCGAGGTTTGGAGGCAGTCCTCGATTTGGACCTGCTTCGGTACTGCTACGCTTTTTCACAATACTTTTCTTTGTGCATTTTGTCTTTGCATGAGTTACAATTCCACTGTTTGCTTCGACATTCTCTACTTGCGTGACCATTCTTGCCGCAGTTCCAACATTCCACTGAATGCTCTTCTTTACTCGGCCTAGGCTGATCTGATCTGACTTCTCTGACAATTATTGAGTCCTCCTCAATCATCTTTGACGCCTTCAATAACGTCGTTACTCGATCACACTCTTTGTATAACTCATGAAGCGTTGGCTTCCGTTGTTCCTTTGCCTCCTTATCTAAGAAAGCAAGCAATATCGGCCAAATCTCACGATCTCTATGCGACTTCAGGCCATAAACCCACAGTGATGATTTCAAACCCTCACTGTCCAGCTCGTCAAAGCATGCATGTTCGCACATTTCATTCACTCGACCAGTGTACTGCATGTAATCCTCTGAGTCTTGTTTTTCGACTTTCATGCACTGATACCGTAATGTGAATAAAGATTTCTTCACATCGAACATGTCTTTCAGGGTCGAAATCGTTTCACTGAATGAAACGTTGGATGGTGCTTTCGGGAGAATCTGACGCTTATATCTCCCAAAGACTTCATTGTCCAGCTTTCCGAGCAATAACCTCAACCTTGCATCCTCAGCAATGGATGCACCATCCTTCATCAAAGTGTCTTCATGCCTTGCATACCACCGAGAGAAACATCGCTCAATCTCGTTATACGACCATTTAATTCCGACATCAATGTTGATTGATGTGGCACCACCTCATTTTCTGGCCTCGCCTCACTCTTTGCAGCCGTTAATGTCAACATTTGCTGCACCATTTCCATTTGTTGCTGAGCCAGTTTCTGAGTTTGAGCTCTCTCTTCACTCATGAGCTTCATCTGCTCAGCATTCTGATCTAAGAGCTTCTGGACACTTTCCGGGTCCATTTCTGTCTAGGCGATCAATTCAAAATCAAGCCCAATGTGCTCTTTAGCTCAAAATCTTTTCGCTCCAGCGTTTCAAACGCGAGCTATATCAAATGGCTCTTTCTTTCAGGTACTTAAGCGCCAAAAGCGCAACTTCCCTGACTTTACTCTAGAAATTCAACCGCAAACGCGGGCTTCTGGGCTTATCCACAGGTATTCAACCGCGGGGCGGGCACCTGGTCTTGTCTCGTCAGCAGTTCGTGAGCGTCCTGACTATTTGCAATGTCAAACCCACGTTAGATACGTGTAGCTTGACTTCGCCAATAGGCAAGACACCACAGTATCAACAGCTGTTGAAAGCTGGTACTGCTGATTTATTTGCCACCCAGTAAAGGGCCGACAAATGTTACAGATCGACATCCAATTAAGAGCCGACAATCGGCAGTCCTGAGCGCCAATTGTTACGTCTGTGACGGACATAGATTAACAAATGGCTTTATTGAGAATACAGCAAATAGATGGTGTAATGCAGCGTCGTCGTGGTAGTCGTGGTGGCTGGTCGATGACGGCGACGGCTGGCAGGTGTGCAGGAGGCGGTGGTGGTGGCGTGTACGGCTGGCCCGTAGTCGAGGCAGGTAGACGGCGAGTAGAGAATGTCCCAACAGCGCGGCGGCCGGATTTATATGTGGATCGACGCGGCCTGTGATTGGCGGATCGAAACCCGCCCACTTGGTGATCGGTCTGCGGTGAAAAACCGATAAGTGATCTACATCACAACATATCCTTATACTTAAGACAGTTATGTCCCGATGTGTGTGTGTGTGTGTGTGTGTGTGTGTGTGTGTGTGTGTGTGTGTGTGTGTGTGTGTGTGTGTGTGTATGTATGTATGTGTGTCCCGCGGATCTAAGGAGTGGCCGATCACAACTTGTATGAAATGGTACCAACATTTAGGAGGGGTAGGACATACATATATCGATTACCAAAAAAGCAGCCTTAGTCACCTCTTACGTGCCTAAGGGCAATCGTGTTTGTCGGTGGGGCGCACTTTTGACCGTAGGTCATGATAACTTCTGCGAGTCGTCTAGCGCTAGAAGGGCTACGCTCTAATCAAAGCGATAGGTTTCCAGTAGCAGGGGATGGGACGCCATACAGAATTGCTAGGTTTGTAGAGTGTGCGGGACGTTATCGATAGTGTGCAGGACCTCAGCGAGAGTGTGCAGGACGTCGTAGAAGAGCACAGTACCCAAACGGGAGTGTGCAGGACGTCACAGAAAGTGTGCAGGACCCGAATGGGAGTGTGCAGGACGTCATAGAAAGTGCGCAGGACCCAAACGGGAGTGTGCAGGACGTCATAGAAAGTGTGCAGGACCCAAGCGGGAGTGTGTAGGACGTCACAGAAAGTGTGCAGGACCCGAATAGTAGTGTGCAGGACGTCACAGAAAGTGTGCAGGACCCGAATGGGAGTGTGCAGAACGTCATGGAAAGTGCGCAGGTCCTCAGTGGGAGTGTGCAGGACGTCATAGAAAATGCACAGATCCCGGTGGGAGTGTGCAGGACGTCACAGAAAGTGTGCAGGGACCGAATGGGAGTGTGCAGGACGTCATAGAAAGTGTGCAGGACCCGAATGGGAGTGTGCAGGACGTCATAGAAAGTGTGCAGGACCCCAGCGGGAGTGCGCAGGACGTCACAGAAAGTGTGCAGGACCCGAATGGGAGTGTGCAGGACGTCACAGAGAATGCGGAGGACCCCAGTGGGAGTGTGCAGGACGTAACAGAAAACGTTCAGGATCCGAATGGGAGTGTGTAGGCCGTCACAGATAGTGTGCAGGCCATCAGTTGGAGTGTGAAGGACGTTAGTGGGAGTGTGCAGGACGTCATAGAAGGTGAGCAGGACATCAGTGGGAGCGTGCAGGATGTCACAGAAAGTAGGCAGGACATCAGTGGGAGTGTGCAGGATGTCACAGAAAGTGTGGAGGACATCAGTGGGAGCGTGCAGGATGTCACAGAAAGTGTGCAGTACATCAGTGTGAGTGTGCAGGATGTCACAGAAAGTGTGCAGGACATCAGTGAGAGTGTGCGAGACATTAGTGGGAGTGTGCAGGATGTCACAGAATGTGCGCAGGACATTAGTGGGAGCGTGCAGGACTTCATAGAAAGTGTGCAGGACATCAGTGGGAATGTGCAGGATGTCACAGAATGTGCGCAGGCCATCAGTTCGAGTGTGAAGGACGTTAGTGGGAGTGTGCAGGACGTAATAGAAAGTGTTCAGGATCCGAATGGGAGTGTGCAGGACGTCACAGATAGTGTGCAGGACCTGAATGGGAGGGAGTATGCAGGACCTCATAGAGAATGCGCAGATCCCCAGTGGGAGTGTGCAGGACGCCATAGAAAGTGTGCAGGACCCGAATTGGAGTGTGCGGAACGTCATTGAAAGTGTAGAATGTAGATAAAATAACGACATTTAAACAATTTTTTTCATTCCAAATCGTAACCTTTGTGTACCGAAGAAAACATAGGAAAACATGTCTCTTGAGAAGCGTGCGACGCGTTCCAAGGAGGACGCAGAACTCCCGAGACTTTTCAATGCCAATCTGAGGAAACAAGCAGCAGTTCCCCTTATACACCTTCTCTGTTCGTCGTTCATTACAACCTCTCAGTCATTTTGATTTACTAACTTCCGTAAATTAGCTCATATACGCTGAAAATCTGAGCTCATCGAAATCTGCTTAACAAAATAATAACATCCACGTACATATTTCATTTATTGAGAACAAGGGCATGGTGTTGGTCATCTGGGAAACAACACCTAAAATGCGAGTGCGTTTTTCCTTATCATGACAGAGATGGTTAAGCGAGTATAATCGCTTGGGAACTCTGCAAATTGAAAGGAAGGGCAGCGGGTTGCGACAAAAAGGAGGAGATACGGAAGTTTGCTTCTTATGTTTTGCTTTTTGATCCCACATGTTCATACCCCCACGCCCTGCTGTAAATGTCTGGCAGCCTGCTCTGCTCAGGAGAGTCCATGCGGACAGCAACCTTCGGGTAGATGGAAGTCACCATTATGACAAACGAATCTGCGTCAGGATGTTGGCGCACGTGAAAGTTTTCTTGAGCGAAAACTTCGCTAGGTCTCGCTAGTTATTATTATTATTATTATTATTATTATTATTATTTTTATTATTATTATTATTATTATTATTATTATTATTATTATTATTATTATTATTATTATTATTATTATTATTATTATTATTATTATTATTATTATTATTATTATTCTCTCAAAATGGTAGGTTCCCTGAGCTTCATTGATGACTCTTGATATAACTGTATATGAACGCTCAACTTCTTACAACTTTATTGACACGACGTTTCGGGCCTAAGCCCCTCTTCAGGTCCGCTGAAAAATTGCAAAGCAATCTGCATCACCACTACACAGCAACTTAGCAGGGTGCTAACGCCGACCTGACACTATACTGGAAACACCGAGGGAAAGGGAGGGGAGCGGTCACGATGGAGCGGTAGACCAAAATGAAGTGGGACGGACTTGAAGGGTCTTCTTATTAGGGATGATTGGCGACTGTGTCTTATATGTCGCGATTTTCGTGATGATTCGTCCTCATATAGTGATAAGCCTCATCGCCGACTTCATTTCCTCCTTGATATTTATCGGTGGTTTCCAGTTCTTAATCTCCAGCGCCTCCTTTATTTTCCTCTCGACCGTATCCCTCAGATTTTTGTGAAGAACGGAAACGTAAAGTTGATCAAGTTCTCGAAATGTTGCGGCAAAACGGATACGGCTCTATGCTGCGCCGATGCTGGAGACCCTACCGTTCACCTTGTGGTACACCACTCATTCTACCTTTCGTCACAGATTCTTTTGCAAAGAACGTGAACCAAGTCGTGAAGCAATCAGAACTCCCCGTAATTCTGGTGTTTCGACCATCACCGTCACTGCGACGACTACTAACAACTTCCCGTCTATATGAGAGCCGATGTGAAAGACTAAACTGTACAATTTGTAGTGGTGAAAACAAGGTGTGCCAGATGAGGTGCGTGGTTTATCAGGTGGAGTGTCTCTCATGTCAAGAGTTTTACATCGGAGAGACAGCCAGACCACTCTACCTGAGAATGGAGGAATATCTTAGCGCTTTACGTAGCCCTCACGTCTACCCCGACAACCCATTCTCAAGGCATCGCACCCTCCGGCATCCACTACAACATCCGCGGGAGCTCGCGGACTGATCGCGGGAGCTCGCGGACTGTCCGCGGGAGCTCGCGGACTGACCGCGGGAGCTTGCGGACTGACCGCGAGCGGAACCCGGTTCGACCAACGCCCATCCCGGTGGCGGTCCGCTATTTGCGCGCGGTCAGGTTTTCACTTTGTCCGAGCAGGGCATGCCTTACCTTGTGTCGAATATTCGACTTTCCGACTATAGTCGGATATCGCACTTTTTCGGACATCCGACCTCTGAAATGTGAAGTCAAACTTTCTATCCAACCGAAGCAATCGCATAGTCACCTGATTAATCGATACAGAACAGGGTACGTCGCGCGGTGTGCAAATCGGCGTCGGGGGTCTGAGCTGCGCAAGAATGGAGGGACTCGGACAAAGTGAAAACCTGACCGCGCGCAAATAGCGGACCGCCACCGGGATGGGCGTTGGTCGAACCGGTTTCCGCTCGCGGTCAGTCCGCAAGCTCCCGCGGTCAGTCCGCGAGCTCCCGCGGACAGTCCGCGAGCTCCCGCGATCAGTCCGCGAGCTCCCGCGATCAGTCCGCGAGCTCCCGCGGTCAGTCCGCGAGCTACCGCGGTTAGTCCGCGAGCTCTCGCGGTCAGTACGCAAGCTACCGCGGTCACTCCGCAAGCTACCGCGGTCAGTACGCGAACTCCCGCGGTCAGTCTAGAAAGCACCGCTGTCAGTCCGGAATGTCCCGCGGTTGGTCCCAATTAAACCACGGCCAGCCCGCGAGCTCCCGCGGTCGGTCCAGAAAGCACCGCTGTCAGTCCGGAATGCCTCGCGGTGGGTCCGAATTTACCCACGGTCAGCCCGCTAGCTCACGCAGTCGATCGAGAAGACCCCACCGTCAGTGCTGAAGATGAAGCGGTTGGCGCATAAGTTCGTGCGGTTGATCAAGGTTTATCCACGGTCGGTCCGCAAGCTCCCGCGATTTATATTGATTGATACACTGTCAGATCAGAAGCTCCCCCACGTTTCCGTGATTATTGCTGTCGTTTCCGCGTTTGGCTTACAAGCAGACGTATCCCTGAGAAGTGCGAGTCTCTGCGTGTCTCTGCATGTGGCGTGCAGTCCACGTGATCGGCAGAAAATACCTAAATGACGGACCACTCCGCGTCGACCACCATATGTAAACAGACATGCAGAGAAGAAAAAGAAAGATGAAGAGAAAGAATTAAGTCATGATAATGGCATGATGTGATAATGCAGACTACATATGGGGGCTGGTTCATCTTCAACAAATCATTGGTGTCTCACGACTTCAAATCCACCGTGACAACACCCATGAAATGTCAAAATGACGCAATCGTGTTGGATTTCAACTTGAGGGGGAGGGGAGGATGAGAGTCAAGAGACTATGTACATGACATAAAAATTCACCTAGATTTTAACGAGTAAACATAAATGTGTACATCACGGCTAGTCGAAAAAAAATTCAACAGTTTCTATTGTGATAGAAAGCGCTATGTTTCAAATGCACAGATTTCTGGCCAGTGTGCGGACTTCATTGTGATAAGGACTGTAAGCAAAGTTATCGAAAGCAAAGCGAAAAAAAACAGAAGAAGTCTTGCCAACGTCTCAAAGAGTTCATCCAGGCAACGTTTCAGGATCCATATAGAGTTCTGAGAGCTGCGAGTTCCAGCGAGCATAGGGAATAAAGTGCAGCTAAAAGCTTCGTAACTCTTTATACACTATCGCTGTCGCGACTCGGCTCCCAGAACTTTATATGAGCATTGTGGTGCGCGCGAAGCGCGCACCAGATTTGGTTTTGAACTGGCCACGCGCGGAACCGCTTTTTCGAAATCTGAGTCCAGAGTGAACCTAGAAATTAGATCCAAATTGCATTGAAAAGAGCGCAAAAAGTTGGTATTATCCCCCGAAAACGGTTAGGAATGGTTCGCTGGTTTTCGAGAAAATTTTAAAAAACCGCTCGATTTTGGTGTTAATCTCCTTTTTTTTCAGTTGGCGTTCATCAACTTGTGGGTACACTTAAAATTGAGCTAGGAAGCTCATTTTTGAACAGGAGGCTGGAAATGAATGCGGGTCGCTCCTATTAAAATTTGGAGTTAAAAACTCAATTTTTGCGGAACCTCAAAATTGAGGTCAAAGATAGGCAAAAACAAGTAAACATGTTTATACAAACCAGCCGACGCTCACTTATCCTTAGAAATGAACTAGTGAAAATCAACACAGTTACTGATAGGCTTCCAAACAAGATTGTGCCCTGTTTGAGACGGTTTTGGTTTCAAGCTGTACGAATTCGACGAGACCTTGGAAGTATTTTTCGGACCGCCGTATAGTGTGAGTAGGATTCCAAGAGCGCGCAGGATGCCGTAGAAGGCGTACGGGAACACGGTGAGAGTGGCAGGACGCCGTAGAAAGTGTGTGGGACCCATATGGGAGTGGCAGGACGCCGTAGAAAGTGTGTGGGACCCATATGGGAGTGGCAGGACGCCGTAGAAAGTGTGTGACACCCATATGGGAAAGCGCCGGACGCCGTAGAAAGTGTGTGGGACCCAAGTGGGAGTGTGCAGGACGCCACAGAAAGTGTGTGGGATCCAAGTGTGAGTGCGCAGGACGCTTTGATAAGTAATTGGACCCCACCGGAAGTGCCGAGGTCGCTTCTGAAAGGCACAATCCAACCTCAGGGGGGAAATTTGGTATAATAGTCCGCCCACCACAAATGTTATTTGGGGCGCTGAACACAATTATGAAAGTCCTTTTTCAAGTTTCCAGTAGATTACGGAAGATAACGACCGGAAGATCATGAACGACCTTTTTGCTTTTTTTCTCAAAGGGAACCTTTGCTAAAATAAAATGAAATTTGTAAGTGTTTTGCTTCGCTATAAAAGGGTTATGATTTGGCATTGAAGAAATCACGAGAATCTCGTTAAAAGCAGTGAAATACTTCTTGTGTATGATTTGGCACATTTGCCACGAGGGAACGCCAAAAAGTGAGTGAAATGATGGACCATTGATTTGGCCGTGCACTTGTTTAATAAGCAACAAAAATTGAGAGTAGCATTGAAAAAACAAATCACACCCGTATTTTCTCCAATCAAGCTAATACTTACAGCTTAGCTTTGCAAAGCTGAGAATCAAGTTTTGGCGTTCACCAAAAATTCAGAAACGCATAATTTCGAATATTACTGATTTCTTCATGTTTTTATATTCGCTAGCGGATAAGTAATGAACCACATTTGTATCAGAAACAATATTTAATGAATTTGAAAATAATTGCAGTCACACAAAGATATGTGGGTGCTCAGTAAGACGGATGTGATTTGGTTTTTCAATGCTACTCTCAATTTTTGTTGTTTATTAAACAAGTGCACGGCCAAATCAATGGTCCATCATTTCACTCACTTTTTGGCGTTCCCTCGTGGCAAATATGCCAAATCATACACAAGAAGTATTTCACTTCTTTTAACGAGATTCTCGTGATTTCTTCAATGCCAAATCATAACCCTTTTATAGCGAAACAAAACAGTTACAATTTATACTTTGTAACGCGTAGAGAACCTATCTTGTAGCCCAGCATGGGTTTTTATTTTTTATTATTTTTTGTGGTTTTTTTCAACAGCGTCCGGAATTTAATGTTTTGGCGTCAAGTTGCAGTTTGCTCGAAATAGATTGCAACAATTGTTGCAATAAAGTATCAAACGATTACATAACCTCTATTATATTTCACGACCTGCTTCCCCTATCAATTTTTCTATACTAAATTGCCGAAAGTGAGCTGTCAGACGTCAAAATATTACTGCTCGAAATTTGGAAAATTTTTAAAGGAAATTTTCAAAATCTTGACGTCGTTTTATTTGTCTGCCAAATCTGAATTTTCCACTTTTAATTTTCACGATAGTGTGGTACTTTTTTTCCGATTGGATTCATTTTGATTCTTGGGGAAATGAAATGGAGGCCCTTTCCGACGCCATTTTTCTTCTACCCCAAATCGGTACAAACCCGTCGTTCAAAATAACTAGTTACTACATAAAGCCATTGATGGTAGGACTTCGGCGTATTTTGGCTACCGTAATCCAGCAATCGCTTCAGGACCCAAAGCCCGATTTCCCTCCGCCCTTTAGATTGGCCGTTTCACTCACCACCTTTCGTTATATCGATTAGCTTTTCTAACCCCTCCATCACCACTGAAGCAGGAGGGTTTCGAAAAATTTCCTCGGGGAATATGAACAGCATTCTGAACTGGGCTGGAAGAGTTTTTTAGATGAAGAGCTTTACTATTCCAATATTCCTTGGAGAAGCTTTACATGTTTATTTCAAGTTTTTCAAACTGCAGTCAACACTTCAATGCTCTTCGATTTATTTGAATACGACTTTTCGATATTTGAGAATTAAATAATCTTTTTTTGAATTAAGCATTTTCTTGCTTTTCCGCGAACGCTTGATTTTCCGTGATTTGGAGCCCGGGGTTTTCCTAGAATTTTTTTCCCATAAACTTCGGCAATGAACGATTTCTGTGTATACACCGTGGTTTTCCACACTCCGCAAGGTTCTCACCAACCCGGGGTTTTCCTTCCTTTGCAAAATCAGGAGAGTCAGGAGGCCTATGAAGTCAATAATGAACACAACGTGAGATTTCCAGTTTGAGTGCCCCTTTCTAAGCTATCACGCCTAGAGTTTGAGGACATTAGGCTTGAAAGTTTGAAAAATTCGCTGCGCTGACAATTTCGGATGTGATCCAACCTCTACATGGATGGCCTAGTACGCTCCAGAGCGAAATCGTACCGGAAACGCTCGTGATTGAACTGAATAAAGCTGCGAAGCGGTTTCGATGTCGAGGGAAACGGGCTTAGGGTCCTGAAGCGATTGCCGGAATACGGTAGCCAAAATACGCCGAAGTCCTACCATCAATGGCTTTACTAGTTACACTATCTGTTGAAACACACATTTCCTTTTCGAACAACTAAGATGCGGACCAAAGACGAAAAGTTCTAACACTTGATGCTCAACTTCCAGTAAAAAAACGTTACGTTCCTATGTCAGGCGAAAAAGCAAATGCTTCCCATGAATGAATAAAAACTTAATCAAAACTAGCGTACCTGTAAGAAAATTAACATTTCATGTAGGGAAGAAGCATCAGTTAAAAAGGAATAGTTGGAAGATAGAAGAAGGAATAAAGACGGAGTTGTGCTTAGTGTTGCAAATAATTTCGGCCGCTGCTGGCCACAAGCCAACAGCAGCGGGGCGCTGATTAGCAGTGGGGCGCGACATCTCGGTGTCAGGCAGTTTGTTACGTGCCTTAACCTGAATCTGATTTTTCTACCTGGTTCTTATGATCCTTTCCCTAAGGTGGAGGAACTATTCACTTTTCTCATCAAAGAAACATTCGGAAACGCAAATTATTGGCTTTTTCGGGAATTCATCCCATTCATTCGGGAATTAAGATCATTTGTACTATTCCAAAGGTGGAAAAAACTTCCCAAGCAATCGGCCAGTTTCAGATGAGGATACTCGATTTCTCTCGCAAACAATGCTTGATTTCTCCTGAGCGTTACTCGAAAACTTTCAATAATAACCTTCAAAGTAGCAACCGGAATATTTTCACGGATCGAATTGCAAACGAATGAAATGAAAGATAAAATTAATGAATAATAATAATAATAATAGTAATAATAATAATAATAATAATAATAATAATAATAATAATAATAATAATAATAATAATAATAATAATAATAATAATAATAATAACTAGCGAGGCCTAGCGAAGTTTTCGCTCACAGAAACTTTTGCGTGAGCCAACTACCTGAGACGGATTAGTTTGTTAAAACGGTGGTGACTGACTTCCGTCTACCGGAAAGTTGCTGCACGTATGGACTCTCCTGAGCAGAGCAGGGTGCCGTACATTTACAGCAGGCCGGGGGGTATCAAAATGTGGGATCATAAAGCAAAACATAAGAAGCCAGCGGTAAATCGTCGGTTGTTACCGGCACAAAATTTACAACCCCTTCTGTACTTCCTTCCCCTACGTCGCTACCCACTGCCCTTTCTTCCAATTTGTAAAGTTCACAAGCGATTATTCGCGCTTTACCGTCTCTATCATGATAAGGGAAAACGCATTCTCATATTATATGATGTTTCCCTAGTTGACCAACATCATGCCCTTGTTCTCAATGAATGAAATTAGTAGGTGGTTGTTTATCTATTTGTGGTGCAGATTTTGATAAGCTTAGACTTGCAACATATATAAAACTGGTTTTTGGAAGTTAGGGATTCGAAATGACTGAGCGGTTGCAATGAGTGGCGAACAGAGAAGGTGCGGAAGTGGAGCTGCTGCTTGTATCCTAAATCTGGCAAAAAAATGTCGCAGGAGTTCTGCGTCAATCTCAGAACGCGTCGCACGCTCCTCAAGATTCATGTTTTCCTATATATTTCTTCTCCACAAAAGGTTAAGATTTAGCATTAGAAAATTAAGAGAACTTTTTTCCAAATTCTACACTCTTGGTGACGTCCTGCACACTCCCACTGCGGTCCTGCTAACTTTTGATGACCTGCACACTCCCACTCGGGACCTGTGCATTTTCTATGACGCCCTGCACGCTCCAACTGGGGACCTGCGCACTCTCTATGACATCCTGTTTACTCCCGTTAGGGTTCTTCACACTTTCTATGACGCCCTGCACGCTACCATTTGGGTCATGCACACTTTCTATGACGTGCTGCATACTCCCGTTGGGGTCCTGCACATTCCTACTTAGGACCTGCGCACTTTCTATGACGTCCTGCACACTCCGATTAGGGTCCTGCACGCTTTCTATGACGTCCTGCACACTACGAATAGGGTCCTGCACACTTTCTATGACGCCCTGCACACTCCGACTGGGGTCCTGTACATACCTTCTTAGGACCTGCGCACTTTCTGTGACGTCCTGCACACTCCGATTAGGGTCCTGCACAGTTTCTATGACGCCCTGCACACTCCCACTGAGGTCCTGCACACTTTCTATGACGTCCTGCACACTTCCGCTGGGGTCCTGCACATTCCTACTTAGGACCTGCACACTTTCTATGACGTCCTGCACACTCCGATTAGGGTCCTGCACACTTTCTATGACGCCCTGCACACTCCCACTGGGGTCCTGTAGATTCCTACTTAGGACCTGCGCACTTTCTATGACGTCCTGCACACTCCGATTAGGGTCTTGCACACTTTCTATGACGCCCTGCACACTCCCACTGAGGTCCTGCACACTTTCTATGACGTCCTGCACATTCCTACTTAGGACCTGCACACTTTCTATGACGTCCTGCACACTCCAATTAGGGTCTTGGACACTTTCTATGACGCCCTGCACATTCCTACTGGGGCCCTGCACACTTTTTATGACGTCCTGAACACTTCCGCTGGGGTCCTGCACATTCCTACTTAGGACCTGCACACTTTCTATGACGTCCTGCACACTCCGATTAGGGTCCTGCACACTTTCTATGACGCCCTGCACACTCCCACTGGGGTCCTGTAGATTCCTACTTAGGACCTGCGCACTTTCTATGACGTCCTGCACACTCCGATTAGGGTCTTGCACACTTTCTATGACGCCCTGCACACTCCCACTGAGGTCCTGCACACTTTCTATGACGTCCTGCACATTCCTACTTAGGACCTGCACACTTTCTATGACGTCCTGCACACTCCGATTAGGGTCCTGCACACTTTCTATGACGCCCTGCACACTCCCACTGGGGTCCTGCACACTTTCTATGACGTCCTGCACACTTTCTATGACGTCCTGCACACTCCGATTAGGGTCCTGCACACTTTCTATGACGTCCTGCACACTCCGATTAGGGTCCTGCACACTTTCTATGACGTCCTGCACACTACGAATAGGGTCCTGCACACTTTCTATGACGCCCTGCACACTCCCACTTGGGTCCTGTACATTCTACTTAGGACCTGCGCACTTTCTATGACGTCCTGCACACTCCGATTAGGGTCCTGCACACTTTCTATGACGCCCTGCACACTCCCACTGAGCTCCTGCACACTTTCTATGACGTCCTGCACACTTCCGCTGGGGTCCTGCACATTCCTACTTAGGACCTGCACACTTTCTAAGACGTCCTGCACACTCCGATTAGGGTCCTGCACACTTTCTATGACGCCCTGCATACTCGCACTGGGGTCCTGCACACTTTCTATGACGTCCTGCACACTCCGATTAGGGTCCTGCACACTTTCTATGACGTCCTGCACACTACGAATAGGGTCCTGCACACTTTCTATGACGCCCTGCACACTCCCACTGGGGTATTGTACATTCCTACTTAGGACCTGCGCACTTTCTATGACGTCCTGCACACTCCGATTATTATCCTGCACACTTTCTATGACGCCCTGCACACTCCGATTAGGGTCCTGCACACTTTCTATGACGTCCTGCACACTCCGATTAGGGTCCTGCACACTTTCTATGACGCCCTGCACACTCCTACTGGGGTCCTGCACACTTTCTATGACGTCCTGCACACTTCCGCTGGGGTCCTGCGCACTTTCTATGACGTCCTGCACACTCCGATTAGGGTCCTGCACACTTACTATGACGTCTTGCACACCCTCACTGGGGTCCTACACACCTTTTATGACGCCCTGCATTTTTTGCATCGCTAGACGACTCACAGAAGTTATCATGACCCACCGCCAAAAGTGCGCTCCACGGACAAACTCTGTTGCCCCGAGGCACGTAAGAGGTGACTCGGGCTGATTTTTTGGTAATCGATAAATGTCGCACCCACCTAAATGTTGGTACCATTTCATACAAGTTTTGATCGGCCATTCCTAAGATATCCGGGACACATGCACACACATACACACACACACACACACACACACACACACACACACACACACACACACACATCGGGACATAACTGCTTTAAGTATAAGGATGATATTAATAATAATAATAATAATAATAATAATAATAATAATAATAATAATAATAATAATAATAATAATAATAATAATAATAATAATAATAATAATAATAATAATAATAATAATAATAATAATAATAATAATAATAATAATAATAATAATGACTTACTTGACTTAATCGGTTGGCTTTCGCCTGACGCGGTCATTCCGCATCTTCACCGAGGTGTGCCGTCCTAGTAGTCAGCCGTGTCCATTTTTCACGGTCTTCAGCCACAATTTGAACACATTCCATCCAGCTGTCACTATTCCATTTCCTGCGAAACGAAACATCGCGCCTGAACTGTCTTTCGATGCCGAGTGACTTTAAATCCTCTTTAACCACATCCGTCCAGAACTTTCGCCTACGCCCAGGTGGCCGTTTCCAGACAGGATTTGGAAGCATTTTAAAGCGTGTTGTACGAGACGATCCGGCGTTCTTCTTAGTATATGCCCGAGCAGTCGAAGTCGACTTTCCATTGCTGCTTGAGATGGCGTTAGGAGATGCTGGCACCTCCCTCGTGTCAAGCGTTGATGTACTGCGTCGATTTCCTTGTAAAGGTCTTCGTTATGGCATACACGCGGCCAGAAATATCCAAGCAAACGCCTAAAAAGCTTCCTCTCCGTGCAATCCAACCTTTCCATCTGCGTTTTCGGTGCTGCCCACGTCTCCGATCCGTACATCATGATAGGGCGAATAGCGGATAGGTAGACGCGCAACTTGACTTCCTTCGCGATGGTGGTAGACCACAAACACTTGGTTAGAGAATTGAATGCAGACGTAGCTTTCGCACATCGTTGTCGAATATCCGCTGCATAACTACCATCGTTCTTCAGCAAACAGCCCAAATAACAGAAATCGTCCACCAGTTCGATACGTTGTCCGTCCACACAAACTCCAGTTGAAGGCCTCTGAGAGACCCACATCTGCTTGCATTTGTCGGGACGAAGACGAAGTCCATAGGCTGCGGCATACTTCGAAACGAGGTTCACAATCCTTTGCAGTTTTGCGTTGTTTTCAGCGAATAACACAATGTCGTCGGCGTACTCCAGGTCGACAAGGGAGCGTCCTGATGGTGTTAGGATCACATCCGCAGGAAACTGTTCTGCAACTCTACGCATGATGTCATCAACGGCGAAGTTTGTCTGCAACGGCTCCTTGCCTTACTCCTGTTTTCACCTCGAAAGCTGACGTAAATCCGACAGGTGTACGAACTGCTGCTGTTGTTCCTTTGTTCATGTCCTCGATTAACCGAACATACTTTTCCGGGACTCCATCTGCTCGCAGAGCATTGAGCAATCGATCACGATGAGGAGAGTCGAACGCGGCTTCAAAGTTCAAAAAGCAAGCTGTAATGGCTTCGAAAACCGCTGCCACGATTCAATTACTCTTCTCACGACGAACACTTGGTCGATGGTCGATCTTCCAGGTCGAAAACCGGCTTGCTCATCTCTGGTCGTTCCTTCACGATGTTTGATAAGTCGCTCGAGAATAATACGTTCTAAAACCTTGTACATGACACGAAGTAGAGAGATTCCTCTGTAGTTCTTAGGATCCGTGACGGATAGCTTCTTGTGAAGAGGTACGATGATCGCATGTCTCCACGAATCGGGTATCCTTTCGCTCATCCATATGGCACGGATGGTAATGGTCATTTTACGAATCCCAGACGGAGGAAGAGCTTCCAGCATTTCAGCAGTGATGTTGTCATCTCCACCTGCCTTTCCATTCTTCATTTTCCGGACACAATCCAAAACTTCAGACTCAGTCGGCGGTTCCTCACTGACATCGTAATGTGCTCTCTGAA
Organism: Aplectana chamaeleonis; assembly: GCA_029168955.1. Taxonomy (NCBI): domain Eukaryota; kingdom Metazoa; phylum Nematoda; class Chromadorea; order Rhabditida; family Cosmocercidae; genus Aplectana; species Aplectana chamaeleonis. The sequence goes on along the minus strand of JAPDOI010001032.1, from coordinate 193,861 downwards.
CATGCGGGAGCTCAGGTACTGATGGCGCTGGACGATTCAGTAGTGAACTGAAGTAATCCTTCCATATTGGCAGCGTCGCATCACCAACTGCAACTCCATTGGTAGTGTTCAAGACAGGAGAACATCTCTTCATCTTCCCGCTATACTGTCGCAGCAACGTGTAGGCTTTCCTCGGATTCTTCTCCTCCCAAGCCTTCTCGAACTCCTTAGCTCTACACGTCCACTCTCGTTCGCGGTCACTTTGAAGCTGCCGACGCAACTTCCTCCTCAGACGCTTCTCCTCCACGAAGTTTCCTGCAGTTCGGAGAGCACATACTCTGTTGTAGGTAGATGTTGTTTCTTCTGAGACGTAGGCGAACTTCTTCTTAGGCTGTACAACCGGGAGTGCCTCTTTCGAAGCGTCCTGGATGCATTTGACAAAAAGAATCCGCGTCGCAAAGTTTCTTCTTAGTCCGTACTCCGATGTGAATAGAAACGCGTTGTCGGAAATTCCTTCTGCACTCTTCATCTCTGAGACTTGTCATGTCAATCCTCTGGAGAGGCTGAGCCCTCGCTTCCTCTTATGAATCCTCGCAGTGAAGTTCAACAGAACAGGACGGTGATCCGAATCGAATGCGACATCCCACACAGCTCTAGATCTTCGAATGTCCGATACTGGAATATTCCTCGTCAGGACATAGTCAAGCTGTAGTTTCAAAGTTGTCATCTTCCGCTTCCGCTGCTCTTCTGGAGATAGCCGGGTTGGTCCCTGCCACGTAAGCTGATGGCGGCGATGATTCCTCTTGAATGTCGATGCGATAATCAGACCACTGCGTTCACAAAAGTCGACAAGGCGGTAGCCATTGTCCGATGTTTGCTCCACTGGGTAGAACCATTTACCGAGTACTTCGGATTCCTGATCAAGTCCCATCTTCGCATTTGCGTCAATCCCCACGACAACAGCATGTTGACAAGGTATCCTGGCCAGCAACGTATTGAGTTCCTCATAAAACGCATCCTTCGAATTGTCTTCGGCGGTTTCAGTGGGCGCATGAGCACTCACTATCCACAGATTGAATCCTCTGTGATCCCGCAGTCGTACGAATGCATTCCGACACGACGTTGAGCCGAACTCCTTGACCATACCATTGAAATCCTTCCTTACAGCTATTGCACAGCCTCCCACTCTCCTATCGTCAGCGTTACCGCAGTAGATGGTGTACTCTCCGACGCTGATGACGGGTCTATCCTTGAGGCGGGTTTCCTGCAAAGCAGCAAACGGTGCATGGAAATAGCTCAGAAGTCTGGACAGCGCAGTTTTGGATATCACTCGACAGCGATCGACAGTTCAGGGTGGCGAAATTGTGGCTTGTGGCCAAAGACTCCATGACTCCCTAGGTACGGATCCTAAGGTGTTATGGACCGGAGGCCTTAGTGTGCCGGACAGCGACACCTTTATGCAATGTGCGGGATACTTTCGCGATATAGTTGTGCACGCTATATCGCTCGAACGTTCCCTGTGTACACTCAAACGTCTGCTGGGTTCAGTAGAAGCAGGGGCACCAACGAGCAGGTACCAACAGACTTGTATACACACCCCCAATAATAATAATAATAATAATAATAATAATAATAATAATAATAATAATAATAATACTAATAATAATAATAATAATAATAATAATAATAATAATAATAATAATAATAATAATAATAATAATAATAATAATAATAATAATAATAATAATAATAATAATAATAATAATAATAATAATAATAATAATAATAATAATACGGAAATAATTGGAGATTTTAAATAACATGATTAATAATAATTCTTGTTTAGAAGAGCCAATGAATGACTAGTCGGACTGATATGTTATGCAGCGTGCGTGACAACTTAAGCAGAAATGACATCATATGTGAAGGTGTTGTGAATCTTCTTGAGTTACACACAACGGACTAAAAGCCGCGCCGCCCTGCCTTTCGCGGCCGCTGATTTTGCGATGCACGCGTTCCGACCGCCGTTTCTTATCGCGGTTTGACCGCGTCCAAGCTCGGTTCGACCGCCGGTAAAACATGAGCGCGGTCGGAACGCGCTTCAACTGCCGCATTGTCGCGGTCAGCTTTCTTTCAAATACTTGCCCGCGGTCAGGTTTTCTCTTTGTCTGAGTGAGTATCGGTCCGTCGGAAGTGCGGCTCCCTCCTCCATGTTGGAAATTCTTGTGGCCCCCTCCATCTCAGAGGCACGATAAAAATCTCTTCTCTCTTTTTTCGCCTATCTTGTAAACGGTCGCATTCAGATTCCAATGATGTCTCTGGAATCGTACAAGACCTTCTGGGAGCGGAGTTATGGCACCTCAAAAATTGAGCTAGGGAAGCATGGTGGATGAGTTGTCCGAGGCCTGCAACTTCCGTTTTTTGCAGCCAATGTATGCGAGCTGACCTGAGAAAGGGGAGATGTTGAGAATGAAGGTAAGAACGGGGCTTTTTATCGGAAACAATCGCTCATCTCACGATCTCGTGTATCTCACGATCATTGTTCACGTCGAGGGGCGGAAAGGGGCCGGACTTGCCCCAAGCGGCGGGGTTTGATCACTTTTCTGAGCCGTTGTGCGGCTCATGGGTAGCTTTTTGTCCCGTTTCTTCGACGCTGTTCTACTTCTGAGAGCCACGAGAAGCGTTTGTCATGGAAAACTCGAGGATGAAGTTTTTTGGCAATAACTAAGTCGATAGGTAGGTAGGAAAGGAAATACTTATAGAGAGGATGAATTGAACAGTTTTCTTCTGAAAAACGAATGTCAGAAATTTCGAGACACCTTTTTTTGCTGCTTCATGTATGAATCTCACACCGTCTTCAACGACGATTTGATGTTGCGGCGACTCTTTAAAATCGTACCACTTCTCTGCTATTTTCTTCATTACCGGGTCGATATCCACAACTGTGACAGAAATCTGAAAACATCTTTGGTGACCCTGAACTTTGGAACATGAGCAATGCACCGACTACACTTTGGCCCAAGGCGAACAATATTCGGAAAAAATGATCGAAATTTCAAAAAATTGGTTTACTCGAAAAATCAAAACATTTGTTTTTTCAAATATTTGTTTCATACGGAAAGTCCAAACATTGGTTTTTTCGAGTGTTTTGCCAATTTAAGTTGACAATATTCGAATATTCGGTCATCAAGGAGCGTAAAAATAATCACTTGGAAGTAACCTCGAATATGTATGAATTTGTGAGTGCTTAAAATTGCAGGGTTTTTATTTGAGCATGCTATGCAAAAAAAAATGAATACCATCTATAAGTGAAGACATTTTCATCTTCAAAGAAGAGGACATAATATTCTTCCGAATGTTTTCATTGGCTTCACTCTCGACTGAAAATTCCATCCAAACATGGTTTCAGTCAAAACTATACTTACTGCAGGAGTGAACGCATCAATTAGAAAACTGACGTTTCGATTCCAGAACTAGCCATTTTCAAATAGGTGAGTTTTGAGAATGACTTTAAACAGTAGTTCTGCTGATTGTTGCCATGGATTTCGGCGGGTAATCAAAAACAGTCCTACTTCTCCTTGCCCAGTGAACTTTGCTTGCCACAGTGGCTCCCGAAATTCCTGCATACAAACTAAAGTCCCTCCCTCTGATTTAGCCCCTTTCTAAAGAAGGCTGAAAACTAGAGCTCTCGCGGGATCGAGAAGTGGACACAGTATGTTGAGAGCTTAAGTGCGCAAATTTCCAAGGACAATGCACTGGCCCATGAATATGTTCGAAAAAGATTTTTAGCGATTGAAGAGAGGAAGATATGCTATTCTAATAAGCATACAATTTTGATCGAGACTCTTACACCTCATTCATACTTTTGCGATGGCGGCAAATGCCGCGATTATCAGTGAAAAAATAAGTAATCAGATGTCTGATACCGCTCTAAAATGTGAAATCAGATGTCTGATAATGGTATCAGACATCTAAATTCTCATTTTTCTTCTGATAATCCGCGGCATTTGCCGCTATCGCAAAAGTATGAATGAGGTGTTAGGAAAATTAGGAAACAACTTTTTACCTCTTATAACGGCGACTCCCTCACAACGTGAGGCCGACTACATAATAATATCCGAATATTCGAATAATTATTCGCATATCCGAATAAATTTGGAACATTCATTCGGTTCGAATAGAGAGAACACTTCCCGAGTAAATAATTCATTCGATGCTTCCAGAAACTCGAAATTCGTATTAAGAGTTTTTCGACTCATTAAAAAAACGCAGTGTTCGAATTATTCATAATGCGACATTTTTCAAAAATCTATATTCGATCTTTTCATTTTTTGAAAAATTTCAAGTAATGCAATATTAGAAATATTTATTCTTTCAGAATTTTCGAAAGTTTAATAATCGATTTATTCATCCACTCGAAGCAAATCTTCCGAGGCCAAAGTATAGTACGTACATCATGCTCGTATATGATCTTCCTATGAAGTCTGCATCAATGTATATATGCACAATCGAGAAACTTCTCTTTGGATGTGCAGGGCTGTGTGTGCCTGATGCAGTTTTTCTATAAATAAAATGTCCTCTTCCAGCAACTGACCATGTGATTTGGCATCGTGGTGAGGTAGTTGTTAATAACCCCTCCTCCCAATCCGATAAGAAGAACGCTCTGTTCTCTATCTGTGTTGAATTGTAAGGCACCAGAAAAGAACAATCCAGCCACCATCAGACGTGCATACTCCAGGCGCATTGTAGTTTTCGCGATTCTCCAGGTTTTCGTGTTGAAATTGTCCCAATTCAAAGCTGAAATCAGTGGCATTTCCGTTCTGCAAGGAGAATTAAATATACTCAAATTTGTTTGAGACACACGTGAAGGAGGCAGAATTCTTGCGTCAGATAGAGCTAGAACACCATGAGGTCCCTTCCGTCGCAATTCCCGGAATGCCACCAATCTGAACGGAGAGGATTTTCTTGTATTCTTCGGGCAATGTGTGCAAGAACATGATTCTATTGTTAATGCTCAGACTGAAAATACCGTATTTTTACTGTCAGAAGTACATGTTCTTCCAGTTTTCAGGTCTCGTTTTGAGATATACTTCTATTACAGTTGTACTTCAAAGGAAGGTGGTACTTCTATTTTCCAGTTGTGGGAGCAATTTAGTTTTAGCTCGGAGTTGGAAACCACGATTAGCTGGCGGTAGCCAAAACGTAGTCATGTGCGTAACTGGCACATAACTGCCGAATAAACTCGATTGTTTGAAACCCCTCCCACTTCCCCTTCTCCCGTCCTACGGCTCAACTAGATCGTTCATTTAGTTTTCACCTTACCCTGTGGCGTAAATAGCAAGCGAAGAAGTTTCACAATCAGACAATTCGGTGTAATTGGTTGATACTCTTGCATCCGATTCATCCAATTTTTCATTACACATGCCTTAATTTTTATTACCCACCCGTTTTTATTACTATCCTCCGCATAAATACATTCCACGCTTGAACAACAATGGTGTTTAAGGTGTGTTTTATCGAATGATAAAACATAGTCATGCTTTTATGTTGCCTTTCATCAATCTAATACATTCAATAGAGCATTCAAGAAAAAATTTACCATCGTCAAATACTGCTTGAACTTCTCCATAAATGTGAGTATCCTCAAACTCATTGCTAAAATACTGTCAGTGAGACTCGTTCTTCAAGCTTCCAACGGCGTAGGCGTTCTAGTGCGGGCCGTACCAGCGCATCAACTCGGTTCTCAACAACCCTAGCAAGCCTACTTAAAGGCATCGTGCGCGCTGAAAACCAAATTTCTGTTTTTGTGTTATATCATTCAAGTGGGCTTTGATAAGGCCATTCACGAAGTCTGCAGTCTCGAAATTGAACCAAAATGGAGTTTCTTCCAGTTGAAAACGTCTTTCTGGGTTTGGGGGTTGGCCTTTGGGTCGATCATCTGTTACGTCCGTTCACCAAATGAAAAAAGAAAGTAATTGATCAAAAAGTGATAAAGTAGAAATCAGTGGAAGTTGATGGAATATATCATAGGATAAAGTCATGAATGTCTTTTCTGCAAATATCGGTCGAACTTTTTTCCTTTGAAAATCAGCTAAAAGTAAGATGAATGAGATTTGATCGGGAGATTATGGGTCAATTCAGCGATTCGTAGCGATCGACTGTTCCTTTCTCATTAGTCGATTGGTTGAATCGGGTCTGAAACCGAAGAAATAGGGGTCCGGAAAAGCTGTTTTCAAAAAGTTTTTCGCGGTTCTTTCGACATGGTTGCTGTGTGGGGTACCAGAGCTTCCATTATACGTATATTGAAAACTCAGAAACGATTTTCATCGTGAACGATGCCTTTAACGCGAATTCGACTGTGAACTTCCACCTTATTCTCCAT
>JAPDOI010001032.1:0-182500 GCA_029168955.1 Aplectana chamaeleonis | reverse complement strand
TAAAGCAATCCTGAGCAAGGGGTTTTACTTACCACTGCGGCGAGCCGTCGAAAAATATCGTGCTCCAACGCCAAACCCTGTCTGGTGCAGTGAAGTGCCCGCAAAACCACCGCCGGTGATATCCCCTCTCCCATCCTCGTTCGCTCCTCTTCTGGTTAAGCACAACTAGTTGGCAATCAAACTTTTTTGAAACTGTGAAGCTTTACGCACCCACATAAGTAATTCACCCGCCCGGAGGTCTCGATGCAAACCTAGTTGGAGGTTTCTTATCCGTAAAAATGTAGACTTCTGCCGGTATCTGCTATTTGATAGTCACTGTTCTTACAGAAACCATCAAAATGCGTCTATTTTAGGTAGTGTATCTTTTGAGGCGATCTGTGTCACAATTTTAATTACTTCTTTCTCACTGTAAATGTTGTTGCTCTATAGCGACGGGAAAGTAAAAACTACACTCCCCGAGGGTAATCAGTCGGATTGGGATATCTTGTGTATCTTTCAGTAATTATTTTAAAAGGTAGTGCAGTGATTTTTCTGAGAAAGTTTCGGTTGAAAAATACTTTTTTGAAAGTGTCGACCGCAAAAACCGTTAAATTTTCTTCAGAACCTGGGGGGGCGTAAAAGTTTTGGACATTTTTGAAAAATTTCGATCTCCAACTGGGGGGACGTAGCTACGTCGAGGTCCTGGACAACGGCCTGCCTGACCCTGATGTGAAAACGCATTAAAAATTTCATGGATGCAGATTAATTCAGAACATCTCTACATAGGGTGGGCGGAGCCTGTTTTCATGCCCTGAGGGCACATAGGTGCGGTTTCAGGCATGAAAACCACATTGAGTAATTGGCTATCCGGATGTGAAAACGCACCCAAAGTTTTATGAACACAGCTTTGAGACGAACAGCGCTACATAGGGTGGGGTCCATGAAAAAAAATCTATAGCTGTGAAATATTTACGAAGTATAGTATTTAACGAAATTTGAATTAGGGAATTTCGCGTTGCTACAACGTGCGGAAAACCCCAATTGATCAACTCCAATCTTTTAACCGGGTAAAAACGGTCTTTGAAGGCCCATTTTTAGGTGTGATACAATCGATTGTATCACACCTAAAAATGGGTCTTCAAAGACCGTTTTCAACCGGTTAAAAGAATGAAATTGATTACTTGGGTCCGTGACTAGGTTTTCCGCACGTTGTAGCAACGCGAAACTCCCTAATTCAAATTTCGTTAAATACTTGTAAATGTTTCACAGCTATCGATTTTTTCATGGACCCCTTCCTATGTAGCGCTGTTCGGCTTAGAGCTACGGCTATGAAATTTCGAGTGCGTTTTCGCATTCGGACAGTCAATTACGTAATGTGGTTTTCATGCTCGAAACCGCACTTATGTGCCCTCAGGCGCATGATAACAGGCTCCGCCACTATGTAGCACTGTTCGGCTTAGAGCTTCGGCTATGAAATTTCGAGTGCGTTTTCGCATTCGGACAGTCAATTACGTAATGTGGTTTTCATGCTCGAAACCGCACTTATGTGCCCTCAGAGCATGAAAACAGGCTCCGCCCACCCTATGTAGCGCTGTTCGGCTTAGAGCTTCGTTCATGAAATTTCGAGTGCGTTTTCGCATTAGATTAGCCATTTACTTAAAGGCGTCGTACGCGCTGAAAACCATGTTTCGTTTCTAAGCGTTTTTGAGTTGTTAGCCCCCTATAGTGACTAAAGGTAGCGGAAAGCCCGCTCAAAAACGTTAACTTTTCAAGAAAAAACGTTTTAAAAAAACTTCTGAAAATCATTTGAAATTCGCGCCGGCATCGACTCGGGATAGTTACGCGAAGTGCGCAAGGAACAGTTCTACAATTCGTCCATTGGCGCAGCGTTGGAAGCAATCGCTCGTTGTGTGACGAGAAATTTCCAGTCGATAATGCCACTTTCGTCCGACGGTGCGTCAGCGTACAGTGGCATTCCCTGTACTTAGCGACACGACGTTCTGCTCAAATATCGCGAAAGTGCCAAATGACTGACGGAAGGGCCGGCCCCTTTTGACGCAATCCCTTACTTTCCACTTCCTCTATGCTCACAATGGTACGTTTTTGAGCAGCCAAACTCGTTGTACGTTCTCACAGGGGCCCGAGGAAGGGATTGAGCATAAAAAATGGAAAGTGGATTTCAGCGCGTACGATGCCTTTAATGTGGTTTTCATTCCCGAAACCGCACCAATGTGCCCTTAGGGCATGAAGACAGGCTCCGCCGACCATATGTAGCGCTGTTCGGCTTAGAGCTTCGTCCATGAAATTTCGGGTGCGTTTTTACATCTGAACAGCCAATTACTTAAAGTGGTTTTATGCCCGAAACCGCACCTATGTGCCCTCAGGGCACTAATGAATGTTCAGCCATTGAACAAATATTTGGTGTCATTGTCGCAGGAGAGTTGTTTTTGCCTGCTTTCGTGGAAATCATTTTTTTTTCATTATTAGGATCAATTGATGCAATCGATGCATCAATGTAGTCTTGATCTAAATATCGCTCGCTATAAAAAATACGAAGTGAGGACCTCACCCCTCCTCCCCGGTCGTAGCCATCACCTTTTCTCCGAGTGGGAGGGAGGGGAGCTGAGCAAATCGCTTGACTTGGGTGGGGGGTCGGACCAATGTTGGGTTGTCTCCAGGGGTGTGCGGCGAAGGAATTCGAAATTTCGGCAAACGGAAACGGCAACGGCTAACCCTAAAAATGGCCGGCAAACGGCAAACGGCAAAAGCTGTTCTGTCCTATAATACACACATAATTGATTAGTCGTGTGGTGAACCATGCAATATCTGCCAGTTACTATAAATCTGGCGTTTAACTAGCCTTTACAGGAGGGAAAAATCCCATATATCTAAAGCTACTTGAGAGCCTCGGAGAACTACAGTAGCGCTGTTTTGTGTGTGATAGTATAAGGAGCCTCCATCAAGTTCAACGAGGCCGTTTGATTGCGCGACCCAGCCTAGTCGATCCGGGCACGTGCAGCAAAGCGTAAGCACGCTTGGTGTGATGGGAGTGTGCGCCGACCCAAAGACTGTGGCCGATACCGGTACCACAATCTGGTGCGAATAGATGGGTGAATATGCGTTGACTGGTCGACATTTTTGGAGGAAGACAGTCCACACCGCGACCAGCAGCGCGCTTTTTAGGTTATGACCGGAGTCACTCACAATTTTTACAGTTAGTATCAAGAATTAGGCTCAGGGTTCTTTTCGCTCACTCGAAATCACGCCTAGATGGTCTACTTTGTGAGGCTAAAAAAGTGGGGTGAGACTGGTCAAGTTGAGGACAAAGTTCACGATAAAGACAGCCTTGGAGTTTTAGCCAAAAATCAAAAGCTCCGATGGGGCATGTTGATCGAACACACAGAACGAGAGGCACCTACTGACAAGTCGACTGGTACATGCGACGCGCGCGGCAGAAAGTCGGTGCGCCCACGTCGTCGCTGGAGCGCCGCGCGCTGCGCGTTTAGCCAGCCGACTGCTCTTTCTCGTTTCCCATTCTGTGTATTCAGCCAACAAGCCGGCACGAGGCCCAATACAACAACAATGCCGAATTAAAAACAAACACTAAATCAGTCTATACGGCCCCAAAACATGAATGTGGTGTGCCCGCCCCACCCACTTCCCATGTGGCTACCGAGGAAGTGGGTGGGGCGAGTACACCACATTCAAGTTTCTTGGTCGTATATTGTGATTGATTGCTCCTTTTGAGCCGGTTTTCGACACTGCCGTTGCAATGGGCCTCGGACATTTTGAAAATTTTCACGGCGGTTTCAATCGTTGCCTCCAAAGATTTTTCGTTTTTTTTTCAACTTTACACCATTTCATAAAAAACTCAGCTCTGTCAAGGACTCAACCCGGTGCTATCGCAGAGGGGAGTGGGGCACTTAGCCATCCCACTTGACCATGCTCATTTTTTCAAGCCGCCCAGTATAGTTGTGCCCTCCGAATATTCGAATAGTTTCGAATAATTTAGATTTGTGCGCCAATATACAAATGTATTTGAACAGTCTTGATTTCCCAGCATTGCTCTAGGAGGGATGTTCCCAAAATTGATGGAGAAGTGGGCTTCCACTATTCCAAAACCTGCAGCTATGCGTTATTTGCTATTTTATTCTAATATCGAACAGTTTCGAATGGATATCGGATGTGTACCGTGAAGGTCCAGAATCCTGCTCTCTCATTAAAGGCAGTGTTCACGAAGAAGAAGTTGCTGGTTTTTTTTTCGGCTAAAACGTAAGCTTTGGGTCCCTCTAAGGAGATTAAGAACGGAAGTGCGACGAAAAACGGCCGCTAAGTGGGTAAAAATCTCATGGGCCAGCCAACCCATTGGGCCACTCCGCCCACGTCCTATAACAGTTTCCCTGAATTCGTGGTTAAATGAGCGATGGTTTCCGATCAAAAGCCCCGCTCTTCCCTTCATTCTCAACTTCTCTCTTTACTCAGATCAGCTCGCACACATCGGCTGCAAAAAACGGGAGTTACAAGGCTCGGACAACTCGTCCACAATGCTTTCCTAGTTGAATTTTGAGGGGCCATAACTCCGTTTCCAGGGGGTCTTGTACGATTCCAGGGACAACATTGAAATCAGCGTGGGACCGTTTTCAAGATAGGCGGAAAAACAGAAAAACGACTTTTTTCTTGAACACTGTCCTTAAAGGTAGTATCAACGATAAAACCCGTCTCCGAATTTCCACCTAAATTTGAAAGGTTCGGGGCCTATGACAACAGTCATTCGAAAAAGAAACGGCAAAAGAAAGCTCCAAATAACCCTACACGGCCCTGAACAACATTGAAGAGAAAATGGGAGCTATTCGATTATTCGGTATTCGAATGGCACAACTATACCGCCCAGCAATTTGAGAACTAACCCAAGGTTTTCCTCCCATTCCAAAATTAGTACAGTTGTTGCGAAGCAGAAAAATGGGCGTGGCCAAGTGCCCCCCCCTCGCTGCGATAGCACCGTCAACCCTTCGTTTCAGCTAATGATCTCGACATCGAAAATATTATTTGACACTGCCTTTAAAGGCAGTGTTCACGATAAGAATCGTTTTTCTGCTTTTTTTCCTATCTTGAAGACGGTTCCATGCTGATTCTAATGATGTTTTTGGAATCGTAGAAGACCTTTTGGGAACGGAGTTATGGTCCCTCAAAGATTGAGCTAAGGAAACATGGTGGACGAGTTGTCCGAGGCTTGTAACTTCCGTCTTGTGCAGCCGATGTATGCGAGCTGACCTGAGTAAAGAGAGAAGTTGGGAATAAGGGGAAGAACGGGGCTATTGATCGGAAACCATCGCTCATATCACAATTTCGAGCATTCATTTGTTCACGTCGGTGGGCGTGGAAAGTGCATCTGGGTGTCACGAGCTGACGGGTGTCCTACTTTGGGGTCGTAGGGGACCGCTCCAAGCTCAGTTTTCTTCGTTTTTTCAATGTTAGGGTTGCGCTAGGCCCCGCAGCTACCGATCTCCACCAAAAAATCAGACATGATTTTTATCGTGGACACTGCCTTTAATGACCGCTGTGAACATTGTTCAGTTTTCAAAAAGCCGGACAAAGTATTTGCAGAATTGGTCATTTTCCTGTCCCAATTATTACCATCGGCCAACCAACCTACGATAAGTGGGCCTATTTACACGAGTTCTCAAGTGGTTCGTATGTCTAGAAAAAGATGCTTTCTCGCCAAAACTTTTGTACCACATGTTTTTGCAATTGCGGAACTTATGATATGCTTCTGGAAAAGCTGTTTTGAGATTTCGGCATTTCTAAGGGGTTGAAAATTTCATGATTAGAAAGAGACTTTTGGAGGCTCCCAATTTAGAATCTAAACACACTCCTCTGATAACCGAATCAAAATATCTTTAGCCGGAACCAGCCAAAAAAATTGTTTGTTGCAGCTTCGAATCGCTGACCAATACAGAAACTGAGGTGAGGGCGCACACCAGGCCCTCTTGTTTTAACGCATTTTTGCCGATTTTTTGCCGTTTTAAGCGAAAATTTCGGCAAACGGCAACGGCAACGGCAAACCCCAAAAATGGCCGGCAAACGGCAATCGGCAAACGGCAATTGCCGCACACCCCTGGTTGTATCCCACCTCGCGCCGTAGCCTGAACATGTTTGAGCGACTTGATTAGCCAATCTATATAATCGACTGATTTGATAATCAGTAAGTATCTTCTAGTCGACTTGCTGGCCTGTTCTACTGTCCAACCAATTCGAAAAAAAGCCTGCAACCTTTTTGCAGCGAATTTGTCTACCAGTCAATAGTGCTTTACTTGCATATCGGTTTTGTAAACTATTATTCGCATTAATCAAAAAGATGGCAAATGCTTTTTTTTCAATTCAATTGATTCGAAATAGCAAGGCCTTCCTCATTTCTGTTCAAGATTTTGATCCGATTGATTTCGCTCGGGTTTTCTCATGTGATTATCTACATACATTGACTTCTCACCTGGGCTGTTTTCAGATTGTCGATTCGGAAGTGTTTGAAAAATTTTCGAATATTTTCACATCAAATTTATTCAAATCTACTCAAAATTCGCACCTCGAAAAACGGCGGTCATCAAAATCGCTTAGAAATTCGGACTTTTGTAGAAAGGTGTCATTGGAATCCAATTAAAAATCGAACATCAAAAAAGGGGGTATTCGAATCTATTCGAAATTCGCACCACAGAAAAAAAGGGGTCATTTAAATCTATTCGATATTCGGTCTTTTTGTCCAGGGCACAGCTATAGTAAACATCAAGAGTGCCGACCCCTTCACCCCTGCCCAGCACTGCAGCGTTGATGAACCGGCCCCTGGGATTTTCCTTTGCTTCCTCGGCCAGAGTTGTCAGATTCCGTCGCTCGTTACAGGCAAATCTCAGCGCTCTTCAGTCTTAAAGGCAGTGTTCACGATGATTTTGGTTCCCGAGTTCTCCACTCAAAACAATGCGTTGGCAACCAAGTGTTACCAAAATTACGAAAAAGTGGCAAGAAACGCATTAAAACGTCTTATTCCAGTGACATTATTCCCTGGCCTGGACTAGTTGTCCGATTGGATGAAACATGTTACCGGTGGTTGTCACCGGTGAAGAATGGGGCTAATCAAAAATGGAAAAATATTTTAGGCATAACAGTATTAGTTAGGGTCCGAAAGAAAGAGCGGAGCAACAGAAAGTAGAGAATTGCAAAAGACGGGTCCACAATAGATTCCATTGTCACAACAAACAGTTCCAGTGAGAGTAAAAAGGTGAGGTGAGTAAGGGATTTGGTGCCCTTCTTGGGCGTTTTTCCCGATTTCTTCGTCATTTCAGTTCTACCCGGAAGCCAAACAATCGACTTAGCAATTAATCTCAAAATCGAAGATTATCGTGAACACTGCCTTTGAAGGCATCGTTCATAACGAATTTCGTTTTCGAGTTTTCCATATACATATAATGAGAGCTCTAGTATCCAGTATAACAGCTACGTTGAAAAAAGGTCGAAAAAAGCTTGGAGAAAATTACGTGCTGATCACACTCAGGCATGTGCGAAAAAAAATTTTTTGGAAACAGAAAACAGAAAATCTAGTTTGACAGAAAACAGGAAATTTTCAAAAATATAAATGAACTTTTTTTGTTAATTTTTTAAGTAATCTAGTCCTCTTTCGTTGAATTTTCAAAGCCTTACACTTGGTCAGAGCAAGAAGTATAAACGCCCAAGAAAGGCAGATTATGAGTGCAAAGAGATGAAAAATGTTCCTCTAACCTTCCTTCCCCCAGGCGCTAAAGGCTTGATTACTCTACCATATATCACAAGCTCAATATGTCTGTCAAGGAGTACGAAGATGCAGCCGGAGCAGACTTTCTCTACCCTAGTGTACATATTTGACGCTGATTGCGGGGAAACTGCTGGTTCGAACACTGTACTACTCCTCAGAGCCGAAAGTCACGCCCTTACCGCGCGGATTTGCCGTTAGAGTATAAATGACCTGACGCGCCGTCCGCTCCACCGTTGAGAGCCCCTCGTACCTCTGTGGCAGAATTATCATATGCCTTATAGCCTCACCGTCAATTTCTTGGCGCCTAATCTTATTTGAGTTCTGTACCATCTTTTTTGCAGTAAGTTGTAACACGTACAATACCCGCGCTAAGTTCTGTAAAAACGGGGAGCATCTGGCAAACTTGGCAAAAAAGCGTCCGATGCATGCAACTTTTTTGAATGAAGACTTTTTTGAATTCTTAAAACGCTATCATATTCACAGATTAAATTGCTACCTAACTATGTCACTTGTGTGGCGAAGTTCCCTAAGAGCACTTTGTTCTTGAAGGAAATAGTTTTTGCAATGGTTTTTTAAAAAACATCGCGCGCGGCGAATGCGGCGAAACTTTGAGCAGTATTTGTACAAGTAATGGAAGAGCAATCTGAATGCTTTCTTCAGAAATTAGGTGCAGGTGGGAGAATCTCAAGGTTTGTTTAGGTTGAATTTTTGAAATCCTTCATTTATGAGTCCGGGGATTTCGCAACAAAACTCCGACTTTTCAGGTAGTTCTCAAGATTGTTTAATTAAGGATTTCGAAAATTCAACATGAACAAACCTTGAGATTCTCTCACCTGCACCTGATTTATGAAGAAAACATACCGATTGCTCTTCCATTACTTGTACAAATACTGCTCAAAGTTTGGCCGCACTTCGCCGCGCGCGACGTTTTTGAAAAACGATTGCAAAAACAATTTTCCTTAAAAAACAAAGCGCTTCAAGGGAACATCGGCACACAAGTCACATAGGTAGGTAGCAATTTGATTTGTGAATATAATAGCGTTTTCAGAATTTAAAAAAGTCTTCATTCAACAGAGTTACATGCATTGGACGCTTTTTTGCCATGTTTGCCATATGCTCCCCGTTTTTACAAAACTTAGCGCGGGTATTGTATTTAGAATTTGCGCGCATGGCACAGCTGGGGCTAACATTACCCCGCTCCACCGAAGCGGATGCGCTGGAGAATTCTTAGTCTCTGCCCACGTGTACAAATTAATCATACTCAAGCGACACGCCAGTGTGAAAATGTATAGTGGGCGTTAAGTAGTATTAGTAGCTTATCATTATTAGTATACAGTAACATTGCAGTTTTTGCGTCATTTGACTGCGTCACGTGCCATCTTAGGGATTCGTCAACGGTAAACGTTTTGCAAGGGTATCCACTACAAGATGAAGATAAGGAATCGGCTTCCTAAATCCCTATTGGGATCCCTATCGACGTTGTATTCGTAGAGGCTTGAATGGTTTTCGCGAATATTTAGTTGTTTGCGGGGAGCCAGACGACTACACAATGAGTGCTTTCTTCTCCCTATGTTAATCTTTTACCAATTATAGGACACCGAACGGATAGTTGGTTTGGTTTACCTCGGCTCGAACCCGACGGTGTACAGCGAACAGCAGCGCTTCCTCCCACCACCCCACTCGCGTAATAATGGATAACCATAACAGCGAGATAAGAGTGTTTAGCGTGGGGGAACTGTAGAGAGCCTGGGTGAAGTACATCCTTACCCTATCGGCTTAGCTTCGTTAAATCCGGCCACTTTTTTCTGGGGCAATCCTGCTACAAATCGCAATTCAGGTTTTTTCCTGGTTTCTGTCCAATTTTTGACTACTTTTAGAGAAAACAGAAAACAGAGAAAAATGGCAAAAAATGGGCAGAAAACAGAACACAGAAAATTCCCCACCACCCCTGATTACAATGGTTTTTCTGAAATTGCTCGGGATCTCTACAAACGGATTTATGGCTCCTCAAAAATTCCAATATTTTGAAGGTGGAAATTAAGTCGACGAGTTGTCTCAGGCCTGTATCTTCCTTTCTTCGAATAACGCTGCGCGAGCGCGAGCCGAGATAAGGAGGAAGACCGACAAGGGAGTGAAGAAGGACGACGCAGTTAAAATTCATCCATTCATCTAGCCGCTATTGAGTTCGAAAATCAGGAATGTGGTGTGGCCCGTGGTGGTGAATGAAGGGGATTGGGCCCGTGGTGGTTGCATATATCTCGCTTATTGGAGGATTTGACATCTCGCACTTGGCTCGTGTTGTACAGGAGGGGTCTACTACACAATCAAATGAAAATTGCTAAATTCATATCTGAAGGTGCCTTTAAGGTTGCACGCAATTTTCCCCTCTTCTCGACAGTTTCAAATTTGAACGCGCCTGAGTACTGTACTTGGCTGCAAAAAGCACCCGTATGACAGAAATTGATCCTGAGCTGACTGAGGCGGTAAAGGATGGGAAAAAGTGGGAGTTTACTACAGGCCAACATCCGTTTACACTATTCGTTCTCACCTGATTTTTGGGATTACTCAGCAGCCTTTTCCGAATCAGCAATTCCTTCTTTTGAGTGTTTACGGAGGAAAAAGTAGTATCGATAATTCCATCGTTGCGCCTTTTGCTTGGAGAAAGTACTTCGTTCAGCAAATGCTAAACAAAGATGGTAAGCTTACATTTTTTTGGGATTGGCTGGAAACCCTTACCGCAAGGAAGAAAGACAGGACAAGAGCTAGTATTGTGCACGAGAGAGGGATAACGCTCGGCATGTGAACTGCATCATGGCTAGCGTTTGCGGCAAATATTTCCTCGCCTGTGCAAACAGTATGTCTGAATTATCAAACAAATAGGCTATAGTGCGTATCAAAGTGATAGGGTCATCCCATATTTCAAGATTAATTGTGAGCGCTGTGCGGACATTTTCGACCTACGGGACCATTCATATTGCTTTCAGGGTATTTGAAAACTTTCTGCCACTCATCATCGCTTACAGAAATGTTTGGATTTCTGTCTGCCATAGGTTTTTTCGAAATTTCAGTTCAGAGTGAACGTAGAAATAAAGCTAAATCGCGTTAAAAAGAGCACAAAAAGTTGTTGGTACCCCCCAAAAATGGTTTGGAATGGTTTACTGATTTTCGAGTGAAAAGTGAAAGACCGCGCGTTTTTGTTGTTAATCTCTTTTTTTTTCAGACGGCGTTCATGATCTTGTTGGTACACTTAAAATTGAACTAGAAAGACAATTTTTGGACAGGAGGCCGGAAATGGATGCAGGTCGCTCCTATTTCATTTTGAACTCGATACCTTTACTTTGAAGGGTACCTCAAAATCGTGGGTTTACATCAGGGGTGTGCGTAAATGAAATTTCAAATTTCGTAAATCGTAAAACGTAATTACGACAAAACCACCGTAAATCGTAAACCGTAAACCGTAAATCGTAAACAACAATCAATAACAATAACCACTAACATATTATTACTGTGGTGAAACAAGAGAAACAACGTAGTGTCCACTGCTTCACGTCCTTGTACTGTGCTTCTCTGGGCCAAATTCCGGTCCGCAATTGCGTCTCGACACGCTTTGCGGTCGCGCGCTTTCGAGTCGGAAGAGTTTCCAGCGCCCCAGCCGCCAATTTGTTGACTCTAGGTGGGTTTTGGAAACTGGAAACTAAACGAAATTGGAGAAAACTGTATAAAAAAGACACATCGAGTCGGCTTTAGCGCTGGAAACTCGATTGACTGGAGCGCGTGCGGCCGCAAAGCGTGTCAAGACGCAATTGCTGACCGGAATTTGGCCCAGAGAAGCACAGTACACTTTGTCACTGTAATGAGCGACAGGCGTGAAATCTAGCACAAATCGCGTGGGACCTGCATCGGAGCAGCGGCATCGGTTGCAGTAGGAACAATTATGGCGCGTCAGCCGCAGCGACGTATCGCGGAGGGCAGACATACTGCAAATGTGCCGAAGCCGGTCGCTGTCGCTGCGCAGAGCGACGCGACCGTGCCTCGTAAAAGTATGCCATACTCTTAACGGGACCGTCTTACCTGTATTTCTCTGCTTTCCCTTAACACTCATTCCGCAACTCCTTCCCAGATCTTGAGAAATCCGCAAGTCTGATTCAGCTGTCCGCGTATCTGCTGGGCAACAGGGACACAATTATTCTCGTAATGCCTCTCCCGGAACCCTAACGCCGTTGTAAGCTTTGAGCCAAAATCACCGTATTTGAGCGATTCTCAGCAGTCGAATTTGAGAACTCTTCCCATTTGCTAGCGGAACCGCAACACCGATTATACAATCGGTAGGGATCGCACTCATATGCTGTATATTATGTACTCCGAGCTCCCTACTGAAGGTTGGCTCAAATTCGGTGCACGTACCTTAAAAAGCATGGCATCTAGCTTGCGCCAACCTTCAATAGAGATCGCAAAGTATCAGTACGATCCGTGCCAACTCTATAATATCTAGAGTACAGTATCGGTCGCCAAGCGCAGGCTATTTTTTCAAATATCCATTAAATCACTTGTAGAATCGTAGCTTTATGGTGACGATACGGTAGATTCTCAAAGGAAACGTAAGCACAAAAAACCGCTTTCTAATTTTCGCCGCTGTGTAGTTTAGTCCCCATAGCCAAAGAATGTAGCCAACGCGCCCCACCGAGAAATTACCTAGAGGGAACGACATTTAGCTTCAAATTTTTAGGATAAGAAACGAACGCTTCTCGTAATGATTTTTGTGGACTCTGAGTAGCCGTGATCTACTCAAAAGGCGGGCCAGAAGCACTATTTGAAGCAATTATTTGATTGATTAGACTGCTTCGCTCGATGTTTTGCCGGCAATCGAGTTATTGGAATCAAGAAAATTGATCTTTATGAAAAACTCGAAAACGAAGTTCCTGGTGAAGAGTGGGTTTAGATTGCATCGCGTCGTAGGCGACAGCTAGTCAGACGTGCGCGGCAGGCAACGCGGATCTGCTATCCAGCGCCTTCAACTCCGACCGTGTGTCCCGCATTATAATGATAGAATCACGTCAAAGAATGATAATGGGATCTTGCTGTGTAATCACACGCCTGGGTTGGTCCCATCTCCTGACCAAAAAGATTAGTATACCCAAAGTGGGATTGGAGCAGGTCAATTGGAGATGTGATTTACTTCCATCGCATGTGTTTTTATTTACGAAAAAATACGATTTACGGTCCAAAATGTCGTAAATCGTAAATCGTAATTACGAGACGAAAAAACACCGTAAATCGTAAAATCGTAAATCGTAAACCGTAATTACGCACACCCCTGGTTTACATACTAAATTAGCCGTGGAGCACGAAAACTGCTTTTTTTCTGCTACGGCTGTGGAGACCGGGGTGTGTGGGTGAATCTGCGGCCAATCAACACAGGTCGTCGGAGGTAAGTACTGAACTTGTCAGAATTCGTACTCATGACACGTCATCGATCGATAATCAATATTATCGATTTTCGCGTTTTTTGCACAAAATTCGGCGAGGAGTGGTGATTGCTGGTGGGATTGGTTTTCTTGATTGGGGAATTTCGCTCATCAGTGATTATCAATAAATAACAATCGATAATATCGATTTTTTTGCCTGTTGCACACAATGCCGCAATGATTTTTGATTGTTGAGGACTCTAAGTCACTTTTTTGGGAAGTTCTTCTCAATAATGCAAGATCGAATATTAATGATTAATAATATCGATTTTTCACATGTTGCACAAAATGAGACAAAGAGTGGTATTTTTATGGCTTTGGGTTATAAGTTTCAAAAACTGTACTCGTACGACAATATCTTTTGTTAGATGTCTCATCATTCCGAAATGGAAATCGTTGAGCAAAATAGAAGTTAGAAAGGGAACCTTCGGGAAAAATATGTGAAATTTCTGAAAATTTAGCTTCCTGCCAAAAGTAACGATTTGGTAATGATCAAAAAAAAAGTTTCAAAAATGTCTTGAAATATCTTTGAAAAATGATTCGGAGTAAGATAGCCTGGAGCAACAAAAAAGCTAGGAAATGAAGTGAAATAACCTAAAATGCGATTTGGTTGTCGATCATTTAACAAGCTTCTCCGTTATACTCATCAAAACGAAATCAAGCGCGCAACGGAAACATTAGGCCATTTTTGAATGCCGTAATAAGGGAATCAGCATAAGTCAAGCTAGGTGAACGCAACGCTCCATTCCATATCGCGCTTGATTTCATTTTGATGAGTTTAACGGAGAAGCTGGTGAAACGATCGACAACCAAATCGCACAGGTTATTTCACTTCATTTTCTAGCTTTTTTATTACTCCAGGCTATCTTACTCCAAATCATTTTTTAAGGATATTTCAAGACATTTTTGAAACTTTTTTTGACCATTACCAAATCGTTACTTTTGCCAGGAAGCTAAATTTTCAGAAATCAATCATTCAGATAAGTTTTCCGCGACGACGCTTCACGTGCAGCAATAAGCTTTTTGAAGAGGATTTCCGACGGGTTCAAATTCACTTCACTACAGAACAGCTAGATGGCTAAACATTTTGTCACTCGACATGCTATCTTGTGAAAACTGGAAAATTTTCAAAGCTAGAATTGATCCCTTGAGAGCATTAAGAAATGATTATTGTTGATTTAGTTATTTTGCCTTGTGATATGTACAGTTCGGTCGGTTGGCGAGTGCACATTGCCGCCGGTGGGCGCCGGCGGTTCCGAGCGTCTTTTTTGCAAATACCGTTTCCGGCGAAAAGTTTATACTCTCACCAAAATTGGAATTCACTGTTTATTCTCATGATCATTAACACTAATTGATAAGAGAAGATAAGTTTCAAAAACAAAACTTCAAGTGTCTTTTTTTCAGATTCTTCATTTTCATCAGACTTTGGCCAGCAAAAAATCTTTTCTTATGTAATTGTTTCTGATTTTTCATCACTTTATGAATGTAGATTCAAGGTACTGCTACGTGCCTTCATTAGAGGACACTTAACGAAGAACTCAGTGAGATATTATACATCGAATAGCGATTCCTAAGGGATTTGACTTTTCAGCAAAGACTTATGCTATCATATTCCAAGAAAGAAACGACATTCGGGTGTTACTTGTGCTAATATCAGTTTCAGGTTTTCCCAAAAATTTTTGAGAGTGGGAAGTTCTATCGAGTCTTGAAAAAAATTACGAATACGAAAAGTTGCGTGGTGTTGTGCCATTTTCATCCTCCTAGAAAGTAAGAAATCGATTTTCAACGTAAGCAAACTTTACTTAAATAGAGTCCATTTGGATATTTGCTCATGTTCGAGTCTTTAACCGAGAGCATAATTACGCCCAAGTCGCTGGCACTGTTTGTCACCAAAGGCAACACTGGCCGCAGACACTTTTGCGCCCCGATGTTGAGACGATTTACCCAATTACTAGAACTTGTATGTATCCAGCTAAAATGATTTCTCCTCCTAGCATCAATTTAAAGTGGTAGGCAGCATCGGGTTTCCAAAATTTTAAAGATGATTTTTAAGAAGTTTTAGATCCGACGAGGTCCCATTTTCTGTCCCATGTTATGTTAGAAATTCGAAAATAGCATTAGCAGCTGTAACCAAAAATAGAAATCTCTTGGGCCATTCACTCATTTCTGAGTTTTTAGATGAGGTTATAATCGAACCAGGGTGGAGCTCTACCCGACGAAAGGCAACCCCTGCCGTCGACATTTTGCATCTCCTGTGTTGGTGCAATTTTCTCGATAACTAGAACCCACTCATTCTAACAGAGAGCAATAATATTTTCGGAACACCCAACCTCAGAGTACAAAAAGACATTTGGAAGTTATATCGCAATTTTCAAAAATTTAAAAATTTAGAGTTTTTCGGCAGAATTTCTCGAAATAGCGTCCTATTTCTTCTCTTTCTAGGAAAGCTGTGAAAACCAGCTAACATTGACTGTGCAGAGGACGTTTCGTAGACAGATATTCCAATTTTTGGAAGAGATGAAGAACTTTTCGTTTGTTTTATGTTAGTCAAAACATGACTCTTCGGCCAAAAACAACATTCTTGTTACTTCTCCTCTCTCCAGTCGGGCTCATCTGGGATATAGAATCGAGAAATAGTCGCCAATTTAGTATACACCCATACATCGACACTTTAAACGGGAAAGGGATTAAATACGGTGGGTTAGAAATTTGAGCATTTTTGGGCTCAAGAGAAATTGAGAGCGCCCGATGAGGCGCTCTGGCGTGGGCGGGGCAAGTGGGGCGGGCCTGGTCCCACCCCTCGTCGCGGACGAGATTGTCTCTAGACTGGCTCCTTCTCCTTTGTTTTTTTTTGAAGGTTATTCAGCAGTATTCCACTAAACTCCAAAGTACTAGACGCTGCTCAACAGATCTGTTTGCTTCCCATGACTGTCCTGTAGAAGAAACACTCATCCCAAATGCATTGATTTGCTAACTCATGAAGGTTTGCATGTTTACATGTTAACATGGAACTTTTCTTGACTCGCAATTTGATGCTATACATTACTCATTTTTCCGCAGGAGTGATTCGATGAAAAGGTGAGTCTCTTTCTCTAATTTCTTTCTCTCTCCATTCCTTTGAAACACACCAGTGATTTAGAATTCGTGTATAACTCTATTCGCGCAATGTTAAATTCGTCTAATGTTGTTTAACACTCTGAACCTTTTCATTTTCCGTTGCGCGGCCTAACAATTGTTCATAAATCTAAAAAGTCGATTATCAATATCATAATTTTAATTTGAAAATTTCGTAGAAAGTGTGCAGGACCTCAGTAGGGATGTGCAGGACATCATGGAACGTATGCAGGACCCCACTAGAGGTGTGCAGGGCGTCGTAGAATGTGTGCAGGACCTCAGTAGGGATGTGCAGGACGTCGTAGAGTGTGTACAGGACCCCAGTAGGGGTAAGCAGGACGTCGTATAATGTGTGCAGGACCTCAGTAGGGATGTGCAGGACGTCGTAGAATGTGTACAGGACCTCAGTAGGGATGTGCAGGACGTCGTAGAACGTGTGTCGGACCTCAGTAGGAGTGTGCAGGACATCATGGAACGTGTGCCGGACCCCAATAGAGGTGTCCAGGACGTCGTAGAATGTGTGCAGGACCTCAGTAGGGGTGTGCAGGACGTCGTATAATGTGTGCAGGACCTCAGTAGGGATGTGCAGGGCGTCCTAGAACAAGTACAGGACCCCATTAGGGGTGTGCAGGACGTCGTATAATGTGTGCAGGACCTCAGTAGGGATGTGCAGGGCGTCTTAGAACAAGTACAGGACCCCATTAGGGGTGTGCAGGACGTCGTAGAATGTGTGCAGAACCTCGGTAGGGATGTGCAGGGCGTCGTAGAACGTTTACAGGACCCCATTTGGGGTATGCAGGACGTCGTAGAATGTGTGCAGGACCCCAGTAGGGATGTGCAGGGCGTCGTAGTACGTGTACAGGACCCCATTTGGGGTATGCAGGACGTCGTAGAACGTGTACAAGACCCCATTATGGGTGTGCAGGACGTCATGGAACGTGTGCAGGACCCCACTAGAGGTGTGCAGGACTCCAGTATGGATGTGCAGGACGTCGTAGATTGTATGCAGGACCCCACTAGAGGTGTGCAGGGCGTCGTAGAATGTGTAAAGGACTCCAGTAGGGATGTGCAGGACGTCGTAGAACGTGTGTCGGACCTCAGTAGGAGTGTGCAGGACATCATGGAACGTGTGCCGGACCCCAATAGAGGTGTCCAGGACGTCGTAGAATGTGTGCAGGACCTCAGTAGGGATGTGCAGGACGTCGTAGAATGTGTACAGGACCCCAGTAGGGTTGTGCAGGACGTCGTAGATTGTGTGCAGGACCCCAGCAGGGTTGTGCAGGACGTCGTAGATTGCGTGCAGGACCCCACTAGAGGTGTGCAGGACGTCGTAGATTGTGTGCAGGACCCCACTAGAGGTGTGCAGGACTCTAGTAGGGATGTGCAGGACGTCGTAGATTGTGTGCAGGACCCCACTAGAGGTGCGCAGGGCGTCGTAGAATGTGTACAGGACTCCAGTAGGGATGTGTAGGACGTCGTAGAACGTGTGCAGGACCTCAGAAGGAGTGTGCAGGACATCGTGGAACGTGTGCAGGACCCCAATAGAAATGTTCAGGACGTCGTAGAATGTGTGCAGGACCTCAGTAGGTATGTGCAGGACGTCGTAGAATGTGTACAGGACCACATTAGGGTTGTGCAGGACGTCGTAGATTGTGTGCAGGACCCCACTAGAGGTGTGCAGAACGTCGTAGAATGTGAGCAGGACCTCAGCAGAGATGTGCAGGGCGTCGTAGAACGTGTACAGAACCCCATTTGGGGTATGCAGGACGCCATGGAACGTGTGCAGGACCCCAGTAGGGGTGTGCAGTACGTTGCAGAACGTGTGTAGGACCTCAGTAGGATTGTGCAGGACATCATGGAACGTGTGCAGGACCCCAATAGAGGTGTTCAGGACGTCGTAGAATGTGTGCAGGACCCCAGTAGGGTTGTGCAGGATGTCGTAGATTGTGTGCAGGACCACAGTAGGGGTGTGCAGGACGTCGTAGATTGTGAGCAGGACCTCAGCAGAGATGTGCATGGCGTCGTAGAACGTGTACAGAACCCCATTAGGGGTGTGCAGGAAGTCGTAGAATGTGTGCAGGACCTCAGTGGGGATGTGCAGGACGTCGTAGAACGTGTACAGGACCCCATTAGGGGTGTGCAGGACGTCATGGAACGTGTGCAGGACCCCAGTAGGGTTGTGCAGGACGTCGTAGATTGTGTGCAGGACCCCACTAGAGGTGTGCAGGACTCCAGTAGGGATGTGCAGGACGTCGTAGATTGTGTGCAGGACCCCACTAGAGGTGTGCAGGACATCATGGAACGTGTGCAGGACCCCAATAGAGGTGTTCAGGACGTCGTAGAATGTGAGCAGGATCTCAGTAGGGAAGTGCAGGACGTCGTAGAATGTGTACAAGACCCAGTAGGGTTGTGCAGGACGTCGTAGATTGTGTGCAGGACCCCAGTATGGGTGTGCAGGACGTCGTAGATTGTGAGCAGGACCTCAGCAGAGATGTGCAGGGCGTCGTAGAACGTGTACAGAACCCCATTAGGGGTGTGCAGGAAGTCGTAGAATGTGTGCAGGACCTCAGTAGGGATGTGCAGGACGTCGTAGAACGTGTACAGGACCCCATTAGGGGTGTGCAGGACGTCGTAGAATGTGTGCAGGACCTCAGTAGGGATGTGCAGGGCGTCGTAGAACGTGTACAGGACCCCATTTGGGGTGTGCAGGACGTCATAGAATGTGTGTAGAACCTCAGTAGGAGTGTGCAGGACCTCAATAAAAAAAGTGTGCAGAGCATAATGGAACGTTGGCAGAACCGCAATAGAGGTGTGCATGACCTCAGTAGGAGTGCGCAGGGCATCATGAGACGTGTGCAGGACCCCAGTAGTGTTGTGCAGGGCGTCGTAGAATGTGTGCAGGACCTCAGTAGGAGAGAGCACGACATCATGGGACGTGTGCAGGACCCCAGTAGGGTTGTGCAGGGCGTCGTAGATTGTGTGCAGGACCCCACTAGAGGTGTGCAGGACGTAGTAGATTGTGTGCAGGACCCCACTAGAGGTGTGCAGGACTCCAGTAGGGATGTGCAGGACGTCGTAGATTGTGTGCAGGACCCCACTAGAGGTGTGCAGGGCGTCGTAGAATGTGTACAGGACTCCAGTAGGGATGTGTAGGACGTCGTAGAACGTGTGCAGGACCTCAGTAGGGATGTGCAGGGCGTCGTAGAATGTGACGCTTACAGCTGGGGGTATTTGCTACTGATAGGCTGGGCATAGCGAAATTAATCTTGCTTAGTTTAATTCAGGCAGTGAAACCTTACCAAGTCAAATTGCTGAGGTCATAACTCTACGATGTCGAGCAATGTGAACCGAAGATGCTCATTAGATTTTTTTCTGATCGAATCGATTTCAGACTTACTCGATTTTTCGATTTTCTTATTTCTTTTTTATATCATTCGTTTTCGATTACGTTCGGGAATTTCGTTTTTTTTTTATTCTTCGATTTCCAAAAAGTAATCGAAATATGATGTTTTGAATTTTGTTTTCGAATATTCAATTTCTCGAAGATCCTACTCGGAGCCATGTATCTGGGTGATGCAAAAATTATCGAAAATTGCTTCGCTCGACTGAGTTTCCCAGGCAGATTTTGATACACCACGAACTCGGACATTAAGTTCAAGTGTAAATATGTAGGTGCAAAGAAATCTCTGTCTTATCAAAATTTTCACAACTCTAAAACTTCCTAATTTTCTTAAAGAAGTCCACAATTTCCAGTAAATCCGCGCTCTGAGAAGATAGTCGAAAAGGAGAAGTTTTTTATATAATAAAAAACTGATTTTTTCGTCAAGTGCGAGGATCATATGATTCGAATTTTCTATGAAGTTCGATTCGTGATTTCATATGTCTCAATGCACATGCTCAATTTCTGAATTCACAAAAAAATGAAATTCCGAGACACGTTGCTGGTTGTTCGGGAGGATAAGCGTAAATTTGTTTTGAAATTTCACGAAAACTCAAGGTACGGGCTGAGTGTAACAAAACGTTTTTACAATTTTTTATTTTTTCCACAGTGGGTGCAAATTTTCTGGCAACACCTCAAAGCTGCAAAAATTGGAAGGGCATTTGTTCTTTTTATTAGAGTTACAACCTTATCAGTCCTTTTTGATGAAGTATCAGTACCCGAAGTGTGCAAAAAAGATTAACTTTGCATTGCCCAAGTTGTCAGGAGAAGCATGATTTTTCCGGATGAGTGCAAAAACTTTTTTTCGAACCAACAAAAACTTTAGCTCATGCGGTCGTTAAGACGATAGAAAAAAGTCAGAGATTAGAAAATCCTGTTTTTGTACGAGTGTAGTAGGCGCTGACAAGAAATTGGCAACAGCAGGTTTGACGCAAGAATTGAGAGGTGAAAAATTGCGGCAAGGATTAACAGCAATGACATTTATAGAACAAATAGAATCCGTCGAAGAATGGTGAGGAAAATGAATGGGCGTGTAGTTTATGAGGTCCTTTTATTGTAGTCCGGAAGGCCGACCGAATTTGTTCGAATGAGGAACGACTTAAATAATTTCTTTCTCATGTCTTATACATGTAACTATGTAAAAAATGAGTTTTGAGTTCCGCTGGACCAACCTTCCATTATAAACGCCTTGAGTGAACAATTTTCAATGCTTCATTTCTCTATTAATTTAAGCTTTTAAGTAGGTACTATGACGTTAGCTATTAGTTTGAGCCTCTGCTGTGGCCAGAATCACAATGCTGTGTTCGCGATGGGAGCCAACTACAATGAAAACATCACCAATGCAAAGTGCAATCTCGGTGCAATGCCAGTGATCGCCGCTACACGGCTCAATCATGACCATTAGCTGTAACCTGAAGAAAACTCTAGAAGGCGACAAACAAGCGCGTATTTCGTTACCAGCCTTGTGAATGTAAAGCTGAAATAACTTCCAAAATAAGAAAAAGCAGGTCCGCGAAAAAGCGGTGGATCATTGCTTGACCATGGCCTCACTCTAGATCTCTGTGGAGCAACATACTCTTGGGTGGAGTAGAAACGGAATACTGGTTGTCTAAGTAAGAAAGCCTGCTCCGATCAAAATGGTTCCCAGCGGACCGCGTGTCCACACATGTCACCCACGGAAACGATTAGCCGTGGAGCGCACCGGTCGGCTGTGGAAATTCGCCGTGGAGCAGGCGGTCTCTTAAAGGCACAGTCCAAACTCAAGGACAAAATACGAGATTTCCACATAATTGTGAAGTAGACCCACCCTTTATAGCACCTGCCAAGTGCGAACTCTCAATTCCTCCGATTAAGCGAGATATAGAAGGAAGCCACCCTGGGGCGCCCACCTTGGGAAGCCACTTTGGCACGCCCCTTTTACGATCTTTCGAGCCCAACAGCGGCGAGATGAGCGATGTTTTCCGAGAATTAGCTCAGTTCTTCGCTTCATTCTCAGCTTCTGTCCTTGTTCAGGTCGGTTCGCATACACCGGTTGCAAATGACGGAAGTTACAAGCCTCGGACAACTCGTCCACCATGCTTCCACAGCCCAATCTTTGAGGAGCCATAACTCCGTTTCTAGGGGGTCCTGTTCGAATTCAGAGACATCATTGGAATCAGCGTGTAACTGTTTTCAAGATAGGAAGGAAAACAGAAAAGCGATTCGGATGTTGGACTGTGGCTTTAATTGTTAACACTATTGCAGCACCCCGTCGAGCTCGGCTTATGCTGGTGCATGGACGAACTGGGTGGGACTACGAACGATATGGGAGGGACTACGGACAGAGGGGGGGGGCTATGCGTTCGGGGTATTGTTGAATCGCGGTGCGGACACGCGACGCATCTGTTTCGTACGAGCCTCCGCGCCCGCTCTCATCAGCTGATAGTGTGAGTTTTTTTCTACATTTTTCCTAGTTTCTCCTATCTCTCTCGCCATTTTCAAGAGTTTTTGGTCTTTAAATGCTACATTTGTTATACAACGATCGTTTAATAAACATTTCATTTCAGGATAAGCGAGAACCGTCAGCGCCGGAATCGCCGACAAAAGAGTCGGGCATTCATGAAATAGGTTTCAAATAAAGTGAAACAACAAAAAACACTTATTATAAAAGCAGTTTCAACAAAAAAAAAGATTCTAATTAGGAAAAAGCTTATATAAAGGGATTTTTGGGAGATTCGGACCAGCCAAACAATAGAAAAAAAATGGTAAAAGATCCACAATCAATGGAAACCATGCTAGAGAAGTCAAAAGTCAGCAAAGTACACTACGTACATAGAAGATCTAGTTAGGCAAGACCCAAAATAATTTTTAAAAAACATCAAAAAATTTCGGTTCCTATTTTGAGAGCTGCAGTTCCATGACGAGTTGCAGTTTCAACCAGTAGTAAGTAGATGGATCGAAGCATGTTCAACCGATACGACCTTCCAGGTCAAGGATAGGTCAGCATTTTTGATTATTCATCCTGCGAAAAGCGGTGTTCCTCAAAGGGAGGTACTCTCACCTGACTTGTTCAATCTTTTCAGTGACTTGCCTTCTACTTTTGCCGCAGTGTTCACGACGAATTGTAGTTGCCGAGTTTTCGTTGGTCAAGTATTTCTTCAGTTCTGTGTAGTTTGACTTTATCCAAGAAACCAAAAAAAGCTCCATTTTGAGTAAAGTTAACAAGCTAAAATTGTTCGTTTTTTCCTGGCAGATGTGTCTAGTGAGTGACTTGTATTGGGTTAATGCATAATTATGGAAAGTTTTAATTAACGCGTCTTTCTTTAGTAAAAATTGGCGTTTCGTCCTCAACATTATATAAAAATAATCCTCAATATCTAATTCAGTTAAAAAATGCGTCTCGAATATCGCACTCATATTCGCCATAATATGCTCTACCACTACGAGAAAGGATGGACAGCAGCCCAGTCATTTCGCGATTTCAACGAACTTTTTTCGCGCAGGAACAATTACCAAAAGTGCGGTATGGAGGTGGTTCATTTGCTTCAAATCAGGCGACAGGATAAAAAAGGAAGAGATCGGCAATCGGATTTTGATGATCAAGCTCTTCTGACAGCCGTGGAGGAGGACGAAAGCCTGACAACGCGAATTCTGGCTGAAGACTTTAACGTCAATCAATCAAAGATCGTTCGACGCCTGAAAAAGCTTGGAAAGATAAGGAAATTGAATTGATGGGTGCCCCACGAGCTCTCCGACAACAACAAAGCTGAACGCGTTCGAATTTTCACCGATTTTTTGCAGCGAAACAAACAAGCACCATTTCTGAAGAATCCTGCCACTAAGGATGAGTCATGGCTTCACTTCAAAAACGTTAAAAGAATGAAGAACTGCGTTTCGCCAGGTGTTCCCCCCCCCCGAAGGAATAATGAAAGACGTGCACTGTAAGAAGGCTATGTGGTGTGTGTTGCGGTGGGACAGAAACGGAATCATCCGTGGGGAAATAATTTCAAATGGCATCTGTTATTGGTTTAAAGGCAGTGTTCACGATGAAAAAAGTTTTTGAAATTCCACTAGGATTGGGTAGTGGAGGGACACCCTTTAACGTTAACGTCGAAAGAACGCATGAAAACGAGCCAGGAAGAGCCCCAAAAGAGCCCGAAGTTGCAACTTCGAGCGCATTGAAAACCCCAAAAGCGCATCACACGCCCACCAACGTGAACAAATGAATGCTCGAGATCGTGAGATGAGCGATGATTTTCAATCATTAGCCCCGTTCTTCCCTTCATTCTCAGCTTCTCTCTTTACTAAGGTCAGCTCGCATAGATCGGCTTCAAAAGACGGAAGTTACAAGCCTCGGACAACTCGTCCACCATGTTTACTTAGCTCAATGTTTGAGGGACCATACCTGCGTTCACAGAAGGTCTTGTATGATTTCAGAGACACCATTGGAATCAGCATGGGGCCGTTTTCAAGATAGGCGGAAAAACAGAAAAACGATTTTCATCGTGAACACTGCCTTTAACGACGCAGATGAAAGACAGCAATGAAGAATCCTTGACAAAAATGGCAAGGGGCGATTCGACATCAACAGCAACGTCTATCCTGCTTAGTTTTATTGCCTTAACGCTGCAATCGAGGCAAAAAAACCTGGCAAAAAAACCACATCCTATTCCACCACGATAACGCCCCCCCCCCACATGTTGAGCGTCGTGTAATCGAATCCATCGCCAGTAAAGGATGGGATCTGCTCCCACATCCGCCGTACTCACCAACAGAAGCACCAACGGACTATCATGTCAATCGCTCTATGAAAAACCGGGAAACAAACAAATTATACGACGACTTGGTTGACTTGGTGGCTGATGTCAAAACGTGGATTGCCTCCAAGAACCGTGGCTTCTTCGCACGTGGAATCGACCGACTGCCAAGCAAATGGGAAGAAGTTCTTGAAGTGGATGGTGACTTTGCTCTCTAATGATCATTTAAACATGCTTTGGAAAATACTGCTGTCCTTTTTGTTGAATAAAAATATTTTTAAAAAACGTTCCATAATTCAGCCCAATACATTTGCTCCGTTGCCTTCAGTGTGCACACCGGGTAAAGGGGGGGGGGGCAGGCGGAGCCATCAGTGCAACACCTGGTGGAGTCAGTAATTTCGTATGACGTCAGACAGACTTCATTAGTGATCCAAAAGCCAGCGTTACAAAACAGCACGGCTATCTGAAGTTGAAGGTCGCAAATAGCAACTTAGGACTTGCGATGATATGTCGTTGCGATGAAACGCAAAATTGCATTCAAAACGGACACGATCCTAAGGCTCCGTCCATACGTGGCGAGAGCGTGCGATTACGAAAAATCGATGGTCTTCGTGGGCACATGATTCGCTAGCCACTCACAGGCGCTCCTTCTCGCGCACCTTCGCCCGCTCGCTCTCGCGCGCTTGCTCCAGCACCACGAAGCAAGCAGCAAGTTTCAAGCTTACTGCTCCATCACTAAAACAGGTGGCATTGAACCAGTAGCAAAACTACTGCCCTTGTTTTCCATAGTCCCACCAGTGAGTCGAAAACCATGGGAAATCATTAGCGATGGTTTCCGATCAAAAGGCCCATTCTTCCCTTCATTCTCGACGTCTCTCCTTACTAAGGTCAGCTCGCACACATCGGCTTCAAAAAACAGGAGTTACAAGCCTCGGACAACACGTCCACAATGCTTCCCTAGCTGAATTTTGAGGGGCCATAACTCCGTTCCCAGAAGGTCTTGTACGGTTCCAGAGACATCATTGAACTCAGCATGGGACCGCTCTCAAGATAGGCAGAAAAACAGAATAACGACTTTTATCGTGAACACTGCCTTTAAGCATTAATGAGATTATTGATCCAACTTCATCGGGGTGAGACAGGAAGGAACTACGGTAGGCCTAGGGAGGAGTACCAAGAGGAAATTTCATATACTCATTTAGCGTGCTTTACTTGAATATCAATCGGGGGTAACTAGGTGGACTACGGACGACCTATAAAGGACTATCAAAAGACAATTTAGGGATTTAGGATTCATACTAGACAAGACACTTTTAATGAGCATTGTGAAATAATTGCGAATAGAGCAAATAGTGCTATACGCAATGTATTTGAGGTTTTATCTACAAAACCTTCGCAACACCTTATGTTAGTCTACAAAACACAGATTCGTCCACTATTGGATTATGGCACTTCAGCGTTCAACTCAAATTCTAAACGCAGCATTCTGCGACTCGAGTCAGTTCAAAATAGTTTTAATAGAAAGCCCTGGATGCGATTACATGAATATTATTACACGACCACTCATTCGGCTTCTGTCCGAAACAGAATCATTGAGTAACAGACATTACATCTCCGTAGAACTATGGTGAAATACCTAATTGTGTCAACAAATTCTATACGTTTTCCCTGTCCAAGACCAGAGGTGGTCGGTTCAAATTGATGTTTTTCGAAAGCGAAAAGTTGCATGAGACCTTCATACTTCACACAGAGAGTAGGCTCTGGATATATAAAACATTCCAACAAGTATGCGATACCAGCCTCCTTTTCTCAATATGAAAAGCTTATTGAAAATTACCCACATTAATCAGAGGCTGCTTAGTTTTCCCACATATAAATTCACAAGGTGCACACCCACGCCGCTTCGCGGCGTACTAGTAGGCGTGAATTATGACGCATAAAATAATCGAACCGTTTCCAAATGAAAAAGTAGTTATTATCGTTCCTCGAAACCCGTTCCGGTCTCACACACTTTTCCTGGAGCCTGGCGCACACGCAGTTGGGTCCCACACACTTTCTCTGGCGCATGGCGCACTTCCAGTCGGGTCCCGCGCACTTTCCACGGCACGTGGCGCACTTCCAGTAGGGTCCCGCACACTTTCCACGGCACGTAGAGCACTTCCAGTCGGGACCCGCACACTTCCCCCTGCGTCGGCGCACATCCAGTCGGGTTCCGCACACGTCACCGGTCACCGGTCACCGGTCAACGGTCAACGGTCAACGGCCAACGGTCAACGGTCAACGGTCAACGGTCAACAGTCAACGGTCACCGGTCACCGGTCAACGGTCACCGGTCACCGGTCAACGGTCACCGGTCAACGGTCAACGGTCAACGGTCAACGGTCAACGGTCAACGGTCAACGGTCAACGGTCAACGGTCAACGGTCAACGGTCAACGGTCACCGGTCACCGGTCAAGGGTCAACGGTCAACGGTCAACGGTCAACGGTCAACGGTCAACGGTCAACGGTCAACGGTCAACGGTCACCGGTCAACGGTCACCGGTCAACGGCCACCGGTCAACGGTCAACAGTCAACGGTCAACGGGCACCGGTCAACGGTCACCGGTAACCGGTCAACGGTCACCGGTCACCGGTAAACGGTCAACGGTCACCGGTCAACGGTCAACGGTCAACGGTCACCGGTCACCGGTCAACGGTCACCGGTCACCGGTCACCGGTAAACGGTCAACGGTCACCGGTCAACGGTCAACGGTCAACGGTCAACGGTCAACGGTCAACGGTCACCGGTCAACGGTCAACGGTCAACAGTCAACGGTCACCGGCGGTCACCGGTCAACGGTCACCGGTCACCGGTCAACGGTCACCGGTCAACGGTCAACGGTCAACGGTCAACGGTCACCGGTCAACGGTCAACGGTCAGCGGTCAACGGTCAACGGTCAACGGTCAACGGTCACCGGTCACCGGTCAAGGGTCAACGGTCAACGGTCAACGGTCAACGGTCAACGGTCAGCGGTCAACAGTCAACGGTCAACGGTCACCGGTCAACGGTCACCGGTCAACGGCCACCGGTCAACGGTCAACAGTCAACGGTCAACGGTCACCGGTCAACGGTCACCGGTCACCGGTCAACGGTCACCGGTCACCGGTAAACGGTCAACGGTCACCGGTCAACGGTCAACGGTCAACGGTCACCGGTCACCGGTCACCGGTCAACGGTCACCGGTCACCGGTCACCGGTAAACGGTCAACGGTCTTCGGTCAACGGTCAACGGTCAACGGTCAACGGTCAACGGTCAACGGTCACCGGTCAACGGTCATCGGTCAACGGTCAACGGTCAACGGTCACCGGTCAACGGTCAACGGTCAACGGTCACCGGTCAATGGTCACCGGTCAACGGTCACCGGTCACCGGTCAACGGTCACCGGTCAACGGTCAACGGTCACCGGTCAACGGTCACCGGTCACCGGTCAACGGTCACCGGTCACCGGTAAACGGTCAACGGTCACCGGTCAACGGTCACCGGTCAACGGTCACCGGTCACCGGTCAACGGTCACCGGTCACCGGTCACCGGTAAACGGTCAACGGTCACCGGTCAACGGTCAACGGTCAACGGTCAACGGTCAACGGTCAACGGTCAACGGTCACCGGTCAACGGTCAACGGTCAACAGTCAACGGTCACCGGTCACCGGTCACCGGTCAACGGTCACCGGTCACCGGTCAACGGTCACCGGTCAACGGTCAACGGTCAACGGTCACCGGTCAACGGTCAACGGTCAGCGGTCAACGGTCAACGGTCAACGGTCAACGGTCAACGGTCAACGGTCACCGGTCACCGGTCACCGGTCAAGGGTCAAGGGTCAACGGTCAACGGTCAACGGTCAACGGTCAGCGGTCAACAGTCAACGGTCAACGGTCACCGGTCAACGGTCACCGGTCAACGGCCACCGGTCAACGGTCAACAGTCAACGGTCAACGGTCACCGGTCAACGGTCACCGGTCACCGGTCAACGGTCACCGGTCACCGGTAAACGGTCAACGGTCACCGGTCAACGGTCAACGGTCAACGGTCACCGGTCACCGGTCAACGGTCACCGGTCACCGGTCACCGGTAAACGGTCAACGGTCACCGGTCAACGGTCAACGGTCAACGGTCAACGGTCAACGGTCAACGGTCAACGGTCACCGGTCAACGGTCATCGGTCAACGGTCAACGGTCAACGGTCAACGGTCACCGGTCAACGGTCAACGGTCACCGGTCAATGGTCACCGGTCAACGGTCACCGGTCACCGGTCAACGGTCACCGGTCAACGGTCAACGGTCACCGGTCAACGGCCACCGGTCAACGGTCACCGTTCACCGGTCAACGGTCACCGGTCAACGGTCACCGGTCAACGGCCACCGGTCAAGGGTCACCGGTCAACGGTCAACGGTCACCGGTAAACGGTCAACGGTCACCGGTCAACGGTCAACGGTCAACGGTCACCGGTCAACGGCCACCGGTCAACGGTCAACAGTCAACGGTCAACGGTCACCGGTCAACGGTCACCGGTCACCGGTCAACGGTCAACGGTCACCGGTAAACGGTCAACAGTCAACGGTCACCAGTCACCGGTCAACGGTCACCGGTCACCGGTCACCGGTAAACGGTCAACGGTCACCGGTCAACGGTCAACGGTCAACGGTCAACGGTCAACGGTCAACGGTCAACGGTCAACGGTCAACGGTCATCGGTCAACGGTCAACGGTCAACGGTCAACGGTCAACGGTCAACGGTCAACGGTCACCGGTCAATGGTCACCGGTCAACGGTCACCGGTCACCGGTCAACGGTCACCGGTCAACGGTCACCGGTCAACGGTCAGCGGTCACCGGTCAACGCTCACCGGTCAACGGTCAACGGTCATAGGTCACCGGTCAACGGTCACCGGTCAACGGTCAACGGTCAACGGTCACCGGTCAACGGTCACCGGTCACCGGTCAACGGTCAACGGTCAAGGGTCACCGGTCAACGGTCAACGGTCAACGGTCATCGGTCAACGGTCACCGGTCAACGGTCAACGGTCAACGGTCATCGGTCAACGGTCACCGGTCAACGGTCAACGGTCAACGGTCAACGGTCAACGGTCAACGGTCACCGGTCAACGGTCACCGGTCAACGGTCAACGGTCAACGGTCAACGGTCAACGGTCAACGGTCAACGGTCAACGGTCATCGGTCAACGGTCACCGGTCAACGGTCAACGGTCAACGGTCACCGGTCAACGGTCAACGGTCAACGGTCAACGGTCAACGGTCAACGGTCAACGGTCAACGGTCAACGGTCAACGGTCAACGGTCAACGGTCAACGGTCAACGGTCACCGGTCACCGGTCAACGGTCACCGGTCAACGGTCAACGGTCACCGGTCAACGGTCAACGGTCAGCATTCAGCGGTCAACGGTCATCGGTCAACTGTCAACGGTCAACGGTCAACGGTCAACGGTCAACGGTCAGCGGTCACCGGTCAACGGTCAACGGTCAACGGTCACCGGTCACCGGTCAACGGTCAACGGTCACCGGTCAACGGTCAACGGTCACCAGTCACCAGTCAACGGTCAACGATCAGTCAACGGTCAACAGCCACCGGTCAACGGCGGTCACCGGTCAGCGGTCCAGTCAACGGTCGGCAGTCACCGGTCAACAGTCAACGGTCAGCGGTCACCGGTCAACGGTCAACGGTCAGCAGTCAACGGTCAGCAGTCAACGGTCAACGGTCAACGGTCCCGGTCAACGGTCAACGGTCAGCGGTGGTCAACGGTCGGCGGTCAACGGTCATCAGTCAGCAGTCCAACGGTCAACGGTCAACGGTCACCGGTCAACGGTCACCAGTCACCGGTCACCGGTCACCAGTCAACTGTCAACAGTCAACGGTCAGCAGTCAACGCTCAACGGTCAACGGTCAACGGTCACCGGTCAACGGTCAACGGTCACCGGTCAACGGTCAACGGTCACCGGTCAACGGTCAACGGCCACCGGTCAACGGTCACCGGTCAACGGTCAACGGTCAACGGTCACCGGTCAACGGTCAACAGTCAACAGTCAACGGTCAACGGTCAACGGTCAACGGTAACCGGTCAATGGTCACCGGTCAACGGTCACCGGTCAACGGTCACCGGTCAACGGTCACCGGTCAACGGTCACCGGTCACCGGTCAACGCTCACCGGTCAATGGTCACCGGTCACCGGTCACCGGTCAACGGCCACCGGTCAACGGTCACCGGTCACCGGTCACCGGTCACGGTCACCGGTCACCGGTCACCAGTCACCGGTCACCGGTCAACGGTCAGCAGTCAACGGTCAACGGTCAGCCGGTCAGCAGTCAGCGGTCAACGGTCAAGCGGTCAACGGTCACCGGTCACCGGTTCCACTGGTCCTGGAGTCACCGGTGTCACCGGTCACCGGTCACCGTCACCAGTCAAGTGCTGGTCAGCCGCGATCAACGGTCAGCGGTCACCGGTCAACGGTCAGCGAGTCAGCGGTCAACGGTCCAACGGTCAGCAGTCGCAGTCAACGGTCACCGGTCAACGGTCACCGGTCAACGGTCACCGGTCACCGGTCACCGGTCAATGGTCAACGGTCACCGGTCACCGGTCAACGGTCACCGGTCACCGGTCACCGGTAAACGGTCACCGGTCAACGGTCACCGGTCAACGGTCACCGGTCAACGGTCACCGGTCAACGGTCAACGGTAACGGTCACCGGTCACCGGTCAACGGTCACCGGTCACCGGTCACCGGTCACCGGTAAACGGTCAACGGTCACCGGTCAACGGTCAACGGTCAACGGTCAACGGTCAACGGTCAACGGTCAACGGTCACCGGTCAACGGTCAACGGTCATCGGTCAACGGTCAACGGTCACCAGTCGCAGTCCCAACAGTCACCGGTCAACGGTCAACAGTCAACGGTCAACGGTCCAACAGTCAACGGTCAACGGTCAACGGTCACCGGTCAACGGTCAGCAGTCAACGGTCACCCAGTCAAGCGGTCACCGGTCAGTCCAACGGTCAACGGTCAGCAGTCACCGGTCACCGGTCAACGGTCACCGGTCACCGGTCAACGGTCACCGGTCACCGGTCAGGGTCACCGGTCACCAGTCAGCGGTCACCAGTCAGGTCCTACGGTCACCGGTCAGCGGTCAACGGTCAGCGGTCAGCAGTCAACGGTCAGCGGTCACCGGTCACCGGTCAACGGTCAACGGTCACCGGTCAACGGTCACCGGTCAACGGTCACCAGTCAACGGTCACCAGTCACCAGTCACCAGTCACCAGTCAACGGTCAACGGTCACCGGTCACCGGTCAACGGTCACCGGTCACCGGTCACCGGTAAACAGTCACCGGTCAGCGGTCACCCGGTCAACGCGGTCACCGGTCAGCGGTCCGCAGTCAACGGTCAACAGTAACGGTCACCGGTCACCGGTCAACAGTCACCGGTCACCGGTCACCGGTAAACAGTCAACAGTCACCGGTCAACGGTCAACCAGTCAACGGTCAACGGTCAACGGTCAACGGTCACCGGTCAACGGTCATCGGTCACCGGTCAACGGTCAACGGTCAACGGTCAGCGGTCACCGGTCAACGGTCAACGGTCAGCGGTCTGGTCAACGGTCAGCAGTCAGCGGTCGCGGTCGGCGGTCACCGGTCAACGGTCACCGGTCGCAGTCAACGGTCAACGGTCACCGGTCACCGGTCAACGGTCACCAGTCACCGGTAAACGGTCTGGTCAACGGTCACCGGTCAGCGGTCGCAGTCAACGGTCACCGGTCAAGCGGTCACCAGTCAACGGTCAGCGGTCAACGGTCACCGGTCAGCAGTCAACGGTCATCCGGTCAACAGTCAACGGTCAACGGTCACCGGTCAACGGTCACACCGGTCAGCGGTCACCGGTCAACGGTCGCAGTCCAACGGTCAACGGTCAACAGTCCAGCGGTCAACGGTCAACGGTCACCGGTCAACGGTCACCGGTCACCGGTCAACGGTCACCAGTCACCGGTCAACAGTCTGGTCGCAGTCACCGGTCAGCAGTCTTTCAGTCAACAGTCAACGGTCAACGGTCACCGGTCAACGGTCACCGGTCAACGGCCACCGGTCAACGGTCACCGGTCACCGGTCAACGGTCAACGGTCACCGGTCAACGGTCACCGGTCACCGGTCAACGGTCACCGGTCACCGGTAAACGGTCAACGGTCACCGGTCAACGGTCAACGGTCAACGGTCAACGGTCAACGGTCAACGGTCACCGGTCACCGGTCAACGGTCACCGGTCACCGGTCACCGGTAAACGGTCAACGGTCACCGGTCAACGGTCAACGGTCAACGGTCAACGGTCAACGGTCAACGGTCAACGGTCACCGGTCAACGGTCAACGGTCAACGGTCAACGGTCATCGGTCAACGGTCAACGGTCAACGGTCAACGGTCAACGGTCAACGGTCACCGGTCAACGGCCACCGGTCAACGGTCACCGGTCACCGGTCAACGGTCAACGGTCACCGGTCAACGGTCACCGGTCAACGGTCACCGGTCACCGGTCAACGGTCACCGGTCAACGGTCAGCGGTCAACAGTCAACGGTCAACGGTCAGCGGTCACCGGTCACCGGTCAACGGTCAACGGTCAACGGTCAACGGTCAACGGTCAACGGTCAACGGTCAACAGTCAACAGTCAACGGTCAACGGTCACCGGTCAACGGTCACCGGTCAACGGCCACCGGTCAACGGTCACCGGTCAACGGTCAACGGTCACCGGTCAACGGTCACCGGTCACCGGTCAACGGTCACCGGTCACCGGTAAACGGTCAACGATCAACGGTAAACGGTCAACGGTCAACGGTCAACGGTCAACGGTCAACGGTCACCGGTCACCGGTCAAGGGTCAACGGTCAACGGTCAACGGTCAACGGTCAACGGTCAGCGGTCACCGGTCACCGGTCACCGGTCAACGGTCAACAGTCAACGGTCAACGGTCACCGGTCAACGGTCACCGGTCACCGGTCAACGGTCACCGGTCAACGGTAACCGGTCAACGGTCACCGGTCAACGGTCACCGGTCAACGGTCAACGGTCAACGGTCACCGGTCAACGGTCACCGGTCAACGGTCAACGGTCAACGGTCAACGGTCAACGGTCATCGGTCAACGGTCAACGGTCAACGGTCAACGGTCAACGGTCACCGGTCAACGGTCAACGGTCAACGGTCAACGGTCAACGGTCAACGGTCAACGGTCAGCGGTCACCGGTCACCGGTCAAAGAGGTCAACAGTCAACGGTCAACGGTCAACGGACAACGGTCAACGGTCACCGGTCAGCGGTCAACAGTCACCGGTCAACGGTCACCGGTCAGCGGCCACCGGTCAGCGGTCACCGGTCAACGGTCCAACGGTCAGCGGTCAGCAGTCAGCGGTCAGCGGTCACCGGTCACCGGTGCCGGTCAACGGTCACCGGTCAACGGTCAACGGTCAACGGTCAACGGTCACCGGTCACCGGTCAACGGTCAACGGTCACCAGTCACCGGTCACCGGTCACCTGTCACCGGTTAACGGTCAACGGTCAACGGTCAACGGTCAACAGTCAACGGTCAACGGTCACAGGTCACCGGTCAACGGTCACCGGTCACCGGTCACCGGTCACCAGTAAACGGTCAACGGTCACCAGTCAGCAGTCAACAGTCAGCAGTCAACGGTCAACGGTCAACGGTCAACCGGTCGCAGTCAACAGTCAACGGTCAACGGTCTACCCGGTCAACGGTCAACGGTCAACGGTCAGCAGTCCACGCAGCGGTCAACGGTCACCGGTCAACGGTCACCGGTCAGCAGTCCACCAGTCATCGGTCACCGGTCAACGGTCACCAGGTCAGCGGTCACCGGTCGCAGTCAACGGTCCGGTCAACGGTCAACAGTCACCGGTCAACGGTCAACGGTCACCCGGTCAGCAGCCACCAGTCAGCGGTCACCGTTCACCAGTCAACAGTCAGCAGTCAACGGTCAACAGTCAGCGGTCAACGGTCAACCGGTCAACGGTCAACGGTCAACGGTCACCAGTCAACGGTCACCGGTCACCGGTCACCGGTAAACAGTCAACGGTCACCGGTCAGTCAGCGGTCAACGGTCAACGGTCAACGGTCAACGGTCAGCAGTCAACGGTCAGCAGTCACCGGTCACCGGTCAACAGTCAACGGTCAACGGTCAACGGTCATCAGTCACCGGCGGTCAACGGTCAACAGTCAAGGTCATCAGTCAGCAAATCAGCGGTCGCAGTCAACGGTCAACGGTCAGCGGTCAGCAGTCAACGGTCAACAGTCAACGGTCAACGGTCAACGGTCAACGGTCAACGGTCAACGGTCACCAGTCACGGTCAACGGTCATCAGTCAACAGTCAACGGTCAACGGTCAACGGTCAGCGGTCATCCGGTCAACAGTCAACAGTCAGTCACCAGTCACAGTCACCAGTCAACAGTCAACGGTCAACAGTCAACGGTCAACAGTCACGGTCAACGGTCAACGGTCAACGGTCAAAGATCATCAGTCAACGGTCGCAGTCAACGGTCAACGGTCATCAGTCAGCAGTCAACGGTCCAACGGTCATCCGGTCAACGGTCAACAGTCAACGGTCAACGGTCAACGGTCAACGGTCGGCGGTCAACGGTCGCAGTCAACGGTCACCGGTCGCAGTCAAAGGTCATCGGTCAACGGTCAACAGTCACCGGTCGTTCTCACCGGTCACGGGTCACCAGTCCAGCAGTCAGCGGTCACCGAAGTCAACGGTCAACAGTCATCGGTCAACGGTACAGTCAACCGGTCAACAGTCAACAGTCAACGGTCAACAGTCAACGATCCAACGGTCAACGGTCAACGGTCACAGTCACGGTCACCAGTCACCAGTCAGCAGTCAACGGTCACCGGTCACCGGTCAACGGTCAGCGGTCAGCAGTCAACCGGTCGGCAGTCAACGGTCAACGGTGGTCAGCGGTCACCGGTCACCAGTCAACGGTCAACGGTCAACGGTCAACGGTCACAGTCACCAGTCAACATCCAACGGTCACCGGTCAAGCGGTCAACAGTCAACAGTCAACGGTCGCAGTCACCCGGTCAACAGTCACGGTCACCGGTCACCGGTCAACGGTCAACAGTCAACGGTCAACGGTCAGCAGTCAACCGGTCAACGGTCAGCAGTCAACGGTCAACGGTCAACGGTCAACGGTCATCAGTCGGCAGTCAGCGGTCAACGGTCAACGGTCAGCGGTCAACGGTCAACGGTCAACGGTCCAGCAGTCAAGCAGGTCAACCGGTCAACGGTCAACGGTCAACGGTCAACGGTCAAGTCCGGCAGTCAACGGTCAACAGCCACCGGTCAACAGTCACCGGTCACCGGTCAGCAGTCAACAGTCCAACGGTCACCAGTCAGCAGCCCCGGTCACGGGTCACCGGTCAGCAGTCAGCAGTCACAGTCCAGCGGTAAACGGTCAACAGTCACCGGTCAACGGTCAGCGGTCAACGGTCACCGGTCAACGTCCAGCGATCAGCAGTCAGCGGTCAACGGTCAGCAGTCGCAGTCAACGGTCACCAGTCGCAGTCAACGGTCACCGGTCACCGGTCTCCGGTCACCAGTCGGCGGTCAACGTTCCAACGGTCAACAGTCACCAGTCACCAGTCAACGGTCACCAGTCACCAGTCACCGATAAACGGTCAGCGGTCACCGGTCACCGGTCAACAGTCAACGGTCAACGGTCAGCAACGGTCAACGGTCAACGGTCACCGGTCAGCAGTCAACGGTCAACAGTCAACGGTCAGCGGTCACCGGTCAACGGTCAACAGTCAACGGTCACCGGTCAGCAGTCAATGGTCACCGGTCAACGGTCACCAGTCAACGGTCAACGGTCACCAGTCAACGGTCAGCAGTCAACGGTCAACGGTCACCGGTCAACGGTCACCGGTCACCGGTCACCGGTCATAGGTCACCGGTCAACGGTCACCAGTCAAAGCAGTCCAGCAGTCCAACGGGTCGCAGTCAGACGGTCACCAGTCAGCGGTCAGCAGTCAACGGTCAACAGTCACCAGTCAACGGTCAACAGTCGCGGTCATCAGTCAACGGTCACGGAGTCAGCAGTCAACGATCAGCAGTCACCAGTCAACGGTCAACAGTCAACAGTCAACGGTCAACGGTCAACGGTCAACAGTCACCAGTCACCAGTCAGGGTCAACAGTCGGCAGGTCAGCAGTCAACGGTCAACAGTCAACGGTCAACGGTCAACAGTCAACAGTCAACGGTTAAGCAGTCACCGGTCAACGGCCACCGGTCAACGGTCACCAGTCAACTTGATCAACAGTCACCGGTCAACGGTCAACGGTCAACGGTCAACAGTCAACAGTCACCGGTCAACGGTCATCAGTCAACGGTCAACGGTCAACGGTCACCGGTCACCAGTCAAGTCAACAGTCACCGGTAAACGGTCAGCGGTCAACGGTCAACGGTCAACGGTCACCGGTCAACGGTCAACGGTCAACGGTCAACGGTCACCACGGTCAGCAGTCAAAGGTCAACGAAGTCAACGGTCAGCAGTCACCAGTCAGCGATCGCGGTCAACGCAGTCAACGGTCAACGGTCAAAGGTCACCGGTCAACGGTCAACGGTCACCGGTAAACGGTCAACGGTCACCGGTCAACGGTCAACGGCCACCAGTCAACTTCACCAGTCACGGTAAGCGATCACCAGTCAGCAGTCGCGGTCACGGTCAACGGTCAGCAGTCAGCGGTCGCAGTCAACGGCCACCGGTCAGCGGTCACCGTTCACCGGTCAACAGTCAACAGTCAACGGTCCACGGTCAGCGGTCACCGGTCAGCGGTCAACGGTCAACGGTCAGCAGTCAACGGTCAACGGTCATCAGTCAACGGTCACCGGTCAAAAGCAGTCAGCGATGCCCAGTCAACGGCCGCAGTCAGCAGTCACCAGTCACACCGGTCAACGGTCAACAGTCAACGGGCCAACGGTCAACGGTCAACGGTCAACGGTCACCAGTCACAGTCAACGGTCAACGGTCACCGGTCAGCAGTCAGCGGTCGCAGTCAACGGTCAGCAGCCGCAGTCAACGGTCACCAGTCAACGGTCACCGGTCAACGGTCAACGGTCAACGGTCAACAGTCAGCGGTCAACGGTCAACGGTCAGCAGTCAACGGTCACCGGTCAACGGTCATCGGTCAACGGTCAACGGTCAACGAATTACCGGTCAACAGTCACCATTCAACGGTCACGCCGGTCACCAGTCCAACGCTCACCGGTCAATGGTCACCGGTCACCGGTCACCGGTCAACGGCCACCGGTCAACGGTCACCGGTCACCGGTCAACGGTCACCGGTCACCGGTCACCGGTCACCGGTCACCGGTCACCGGTCAACGGTCACCGGTCAACGGTCAACGGTCAA
Source organism: Aplectana chamaeleonis (assembly GCA_029168955.1). Lineage (NCBI taxonomy): Eukaryota > Metazoa > Nematoda > Chromadorea > Rhabditida > Cosmocercidae > Aplectana > Aplectana chamaeleonis. The sequence goes on along the minus strand of JAPDOI010001032.1, from coordinate 144,533 downwards.
CGGTCAACGGTCAACGGTCAGCGCTCACCCAGTCCAACGGTCAACGGTCAACGGTCACCGGTCAACGGTCACCGGTCAACGGTCAACGGTCAACGGTCACCGGTCACCGGTCAACGGTCACCGGTCACCGGTCACCGGTCACCGGTCACCGGTCAAGGGTCACCGGTCACCGGTCAACGGTCACCGGTCAAGGGTCACCGGTCAACGGTCAACGGTCAACGGTCAACGGTCAACGGTCAACGGTCACCGGTCAACGGTCAACGGTCAACGGTCACCGGTCGGCAGTGCCGGTCAGCAGTCGCAGTCAACGGTCACCAGGTCACCGGTCACGGTCAACGGTCAACGGTCACCAGTCACCGGTCAACGGTAAACAGTCAGCGGTCACCCAGTCAGCGGTCACCGGTCAACGGTCACCCGGTCAACGGTACCAGTCAGCAGTCACCGGTCAACGATCGCTTGTTAACGGTCACCAGTCACCGGTCAACGGTCACCGGTCACCAACCTGCGGGTATTGTGATGCGATGCACCGGTCCAACGGTCAACGGTCAACAGTCAACGGTCAACGGTCAACGGTCACCAGTCTCACCGGTCAACGGTCATCAGTCAACGATCAACGGTCAACGGTCACCAGTCAGCGGTCACCGGTAAACGCAGTCAGCGGTCAACGGTCAACGATTGTCAACGGTCAACGGTCAACGGTCAACGGTCAGCAGTCACCAGTCACCGGTCAAGTCCACCGGTCACCGGTCACGGTCACCCAGTCAACCCCGGTCAGGGTCAGTCATCAGTCACCGGTCAACGGTCAACGGTCAACGGTCAACGGTCAGCAGTCAACGGTCCAACGGTCCAGCAGTCAAGCGGTCAACGGTCAACGGTCAACGGTCGGCAGTCAACGGTCACCGGTCAACGATTAAAGGTCAACAGTGCAACGTGATAAACGGTCAACAGTCTAACGGTCAACGGTCAACGGTCAACGGTCAACGGTCAACGGTCAACGGTCAACGGTCACCGGTCACCGGTCAAAGGTCAACGTCAGCGGTCAGCAGTCAACGGTCAACGGTCAACGAGTCAACGATCATCAGTCAAGCGGTCAGCGGTCAGCAGTCAACGGTCAGCGGTCACCGGTCACCGGTAAACCCGGTCAACCGGTCACCAGTCAACGCGGTCAACAGCCGCAGTCAACGGTCACCGGTCACCGGTCAACGTTGGCGGTCACCGGTCAGCGGTCAACGGTCACCGGTCGGCAGATTAGCAGTCAACGGTCACCAGTCAGCAGCCGCGGTCAGCGGTCTGCCGTTCACCAGTCAGCAGTCAACAGTCAACGGTCAACGGTCAACGGTCAGCAGTCAACGGTCAACGGTCAACGGTCAACAGTCAACGGTCAACGGTCATCGGTCAACGGTCAACGGTCAGCAGTCAGCAGTCAGCAGTCAAGCAGTCACTGCCGGTCAACGGTCTCGGTCACCGGTCAACTAGTCAGCAGTCAACGGTCAACGGTCAACGGTCAACGGTCAACGGTCAACGGTCAACCGGTCAACGGTCACCGGTCGCGGTCAGCAGTCAACGGTCACCGGTCAGCGGTCAGCAGTCACCGGCGATCAGCGGTCACCGGTCAACGGTCAACGGTCAACGGTCACCAGGTCAACGGTCAGCAGTCAACAGTCAGCCGGTCAAAGCGGTCAACGGTCAGCGGTCGCAGTCAGCTGGTCACCGGTCAGCGGTCAGCCGGTCAACGGTCACCGGTCGCGGTCACCGGTCAACGGTCAACCGGTCGCAGGTCAACGCTCACCGATTGCTGGTCTGATTACGGTCGCCCGGTCAGCGGCCACCAGTCAACGGTCGCAGTCACCGGTCAACGGTCACCAGTCACCGGTCACCAGTCACCAGTCAGCCGGTCACCGGTCAGCGGTCACCCAGTCAGCAGTCAACAGGTCAACGGTCAACGGTCAACGGTCAACCCGGTCAGCGCCAGTCAGCGGTCAACGGTCGGCAGTCAACGGTCAGCAGTCACCAGTCTGATCACCGGTCGCAGTCAAAAGGGTCAACGGTCACCGGTCAACGGTCACCGGTCAACGGTCACCGGTCAACGGTCAACGGTCAACGGTCAACGGTCAACGGTCAACGGTCACCGGTCAACGGTCAACGGTCAACGGTCACCGGTCAACGGTCACCGGTCAACGGTCACCGGTCAACGGTCACCGGTCACCGGTCACCGGTCAATGGTCAACGGTCACCGGTCACCGGTCAACGGTCACCGGTCACCGGTCACCGGTAAACGGTCACCGGTCAACGGTCACCGGTCAACGGTCACCGGTCAGCAGTCACCGGTCGGCAGTCAACGGTAGCAACGGTCACCGGTCCGCATTCAGCGAACCACCAGGTCACCGGTCACCGGTCACACCGGTAAACAGTCAACGGTCACCGGTCAACGGTCAGCGGTCAGCGCGGAGTCAACGGTCAACGGTCAACGGTCGGCGGTCGCAGTCAGCGGTCCATCGGTCAACGGTCAACGGTCAGCGGTCACCGGTCAACGGTCGCCGATCGGCGGCACCAGTCAACGGTCGCGGTCACCGGTCACCGGTCAACGGTCACGCGGTCACCAGTCTGCGGTCACCGGTCCACGGTCAAGGGTCACCGGTCACCGGTCAGCGGTCAGCGATTAACGGTCAAGGGTCACCAGTCACCGGTCAGCGGTCAGCGATCCAGCAGTCAACGGTCAAGCGGTCAGCAGTCACCGGTCAGCGGTCAGCAGTCAACGGTCACCCAGTCAAACGGTCACCGGTCGCGGTCACCAGTCAGCAGTCACCGGTCACCGGTCAACGGTCACCGGTCAACGGTCAACGGTCGCCGGTCAACGGTCAACAGTCACGTCTGCCTGCAGTCGCCCAGTAAACAGTCACCGATCAGCAGTCACCGGTCAGCGGTCACCAGTCAACGGTCACCGGTCAACGGTCAACGGTCAACGGTCCACCGGTCACCAGTCCAGCAGTCTGGTCACCAGTCACCGGTAAACAGTCAACAGTCACCAGTCAGCGCGGTCAACGGTCAACGGTCAGCAGTCAACGGTCAACGGTCACGGTCAACGATCAGCGGTCAACGGTCAGCGGTCAGCGGTCAACGGTCACGGCGCGGTCAACGGTCACCAGTCAGCAGTCAACGGTCAGCAGTCAACGGTCAGCAGTCAACGGTCACCGGTCAACGGTCACCGATTCCAGCGGCCACCGGTCGGCGGTCACCGGTCAACGGTCAACGGTCAACAGTCAAGCGGTCAACGGTCAACGATGCAGCAGTCAACGGTCACCAGGTCACCGGTCACCAGTCACCGCAGTCAACAGTCTGGTCACCGGTCACCGGTCACCGGTCAACGGTCACCGGTCAACGGTCACCGGTCCAGCGAGGTCCAGCAGTCAACGCGCGGTCACCAGGTCAGCAGTCAGCGGTCATCGGTCAACGGTCAACGGTCAGCCGGTCACCAGGTCAGCAGTCAGCGGTCAGCGCGGTCGCCGGTCAGCAGTCAATGGTCACCGGTCAGCGGTCAGCGGTCAACGGTCAACGGTCAGCGCGGTCAGCGGTCAACGGTCAGCGGTCACCGGTCGCACCAGTCAACGGTCACCAGTCCAGCAGTCGAAGCAGTCACCGGTCACCAGTCACCGGTCAACGGTCAACGGTCGGCAGTCAACGGTCAACGGTCAACGGTCATCGGTCAGCGGTCACCGGTCAACGGCCATGCCGGTCAACGGTCGGCGGTCACCGGTCAGCGGTCAACGGTCAACGTCGCTGGTCACCCGGTCAGCAGTCAACGGTCAACAGTCATCAGTCAACGGTCAGCCAGTCCACCGGTCAACGGTCAACGGTCATCCGGTCAACGGTCCGGCAGTCAACGGTCAACGGTCAACGGTCAACGAGTCAGCGGTCCAGCAGTCAGCGGTCACCGGTCAACAGTCAACAGTCAACGGTCAACAGTCAACGGTCAACGGTCAGCAGTCACCGGTCACCGGTCCAACGGTCAACGGTCAACGGTCACGGTCACCCGGTCAACGGTCAACGGTCAACAGTCAACGGTCAACGGTCAACGGTCAACCAGTCAACGGTCAACGGTCCCAACGGTCAAAAGGAGTCATCGGTCAGCGGTCACCGGTCACCGGTCAACGGTCCCAACAGTCAACGGTCAACGGTCGGCGGTCAACTGGTCAACGGTCCAACAGTCAGCAGTCAACGGTCAACGGTCAACGGTCAACGGTCACCGGTCACCCGGTCGCCGGTCACCAGTCAACGGTCAACAGTCGGCGCAGTCACCGGTCAACGTACGCGGTCACGGAGTCGCAGTCAGCCCAGTCACCGGTCACCAGTCAAGCGGTCAGCTGTCCAGCAGTCAACGGTCACGCCGGTCAACGGTCAACGGTCAGCATTCAGCGATCAGCGGTCAACGGTCAGCAGTCAACGGTCAACGGTCAACGGTCAGCGGTCACCGGTCAGCGGTCAACAGTCACCGATCACCCAGTCAACAGTCAGCAGTCATCAGTCAACTGTCAACGGTCAACGGTCAACGGTCAACGATCAACGGTCAGCGGTCGACGGTCAACGGTCAACGGTCAACGGTCACCAATCGCAGTCAGCGGTCAGCAGTCCGGCGATCAACGGTCAACGGTCACCGGTCAGCGGTCAACGGTCAACGGCCGCCGGTCAACGGTCACCGGTCAACGGTCAACGGTCACCGGTCAGCGGTCTCTGGTCACCGGTCAACGGTCACCGGTCACCGGTCAACGATCCAACACGATCAACGGTCAACGGTCAACGGTCAGCGGTCAAGCGGTCAACAACGGTCAACGGTCAGCGGTCACCGGTCAACGGTCACCGGTCAACGGTCAGCATTCAGCGATCAGCAGTCATCAGTCAACGGTCAACGGTCAGCGGTCGCAGTCACTGTCACCAGTCACCGGTCAACGGTCAACAGTCAGCAGTCAGCGGTCACCGGTCAGCGGTCAACGGTCATCAGTCAACGGTCACCGGTCAACGGTCAACGGTCAACGGTCACCGGTCAACGGTCACCGGTCAACAGTCAAACAGTCCTGATCAGCAGTCACCGGTCAACGGTCACCAGTCCAGCAGTCAACGGTCAGCAGTCAACGGGTCAACAGTCAACGGTCAACGGTCAACGGTCATCCAGTCAACGGTCTGCCGGTCAACGGTCAACAGTCAACGGTCAACGGTCAACGGTCAACGATCAACGGTCAACGGTCAGCGGTCAGCAGCCACCGGTCACCGGTCAACGGTCACCGGTCACCGGTCAAAAGTCAACGGTCAACGGTCAACGGTCGGCAGTCAGCGGTCAGCGGTCACCGGTCGGCGGTCAACGGTCACCAGTCAACGGTCAACGGTCAACGGCCGCAGTCAGCGGTCACCGGTCAACGGTCAGCAGTCAACAGTCAACGGTCAGCGGTCAACGGTCACGCCAGTCACCGGTCAAAGGGTCAACGGTCAACGGTCGCAGTCGCGGTCAACGGTCCAGCAATTCAACGGTCAACAGTCAAGAGTCAACGGTCAACGGTCGCCGGTCAACGGTCAACGGTCAACGGTCAATGGTCAACGGTCACCGGTCACCGGTAAACGGTCAACAGTCAACGGTCAACGGTCAGCAGTCAACAGTCAACAGTCAAGCGGTCAACGGTCAACGGTCAACGGTCAACGGTCAACGGTCAACGGTCACCGGTCACCGGTCAGTCATCAGTCAACGGTCATCAGTCAACGGTCAACAGTCAAGCGGTCAACGGTCAACGGTCAACGGTCAACGGTCAACGGTCAGAGATCAGTCCGGTCAACGGTCAACGGTCAACGGTCAACGCAGTCATCGGTCAACGGTCGGCGGTCAACGGTCATCAGTCAACGGCCACCAGTCAACGGTCACCGGTCATCCGGTCAACGGTCAACGGCCACCAGTCAGCAGTCACCGGTCACCGGTCAACGGTCGCCAGTCAACGGTCAACGGATCATCGGTCAACGGTCAACCGGTCAACGGTCAACGGCCCGCCAGTCAACGGTCACCGGTCAACGGTCACCGGTCAACGGTCAACGGTCAACGGTCAACGGTCAACGGTCACCGGTCAACGGTCAACGGTCATCGGTCAACGGTCAACGGTCAACGGTCAACGGTCAACGGTCATCGGTCAACGGTCAACGGTCAACGGTCATCGGTCAACGGTCAACGGTCAACGGTCATCGGTCAACGGTCAACGGTCAACGGTCAACGGTCAACGGTCACCGGTCAACGGTCAACGGTCAACGGTCAACGGTCACCTCTTAGCCGTTTATTATTATGTATGATGATTGTCTGATGTTGTTCTATCTGGCTTTTCAAAGAATTCTCAATTTGTTCCTGCTCAGGCAAACTATCGCTCAGAGCGGAACCTGCTCCTCCCATCATAGCACGGAGAGCCATAGTTAACAGAATATCTGAGCCACCTCAAAACTAGATGATAGCGTTTGCGACAGAGCGCAATTAATGATTTTTGGCCAATTTTGTGATTTTGCAGCTTCGGTCTTTTTGACTTATCCGAGAAAATAAGGCCTCGAAGCTTCATAGTTATGTATAATGGCTAAGTCCTTAATCAATAGTGTTTTCCGACAATGATCGATCGTTTTTTTTATTCGATTCTCACCTTTCTCATTGATTTTCAAAATAACGATCAATAATTGACGAAAAAATACTATCGACTAGGAACTTAGCCGCTATAACGTCAGCATGGATCCTAGTGATACTTCGCGTTCCTTAGTGAAGGTTGGGCCAAACTCGGTGCCATAAACTATTACATACAGTACCGAGCAAATTTTTTGCAAAAAAATCGTTTTGCGACGTTTTTTGCGCTCACAAAGCGCCGCAACGTAATAACGTGCTTCAAAGTGATCCCATTTCAATTCTGAAGTCATTTCTGGATTGCTTTCATTCAGCCCTATACGATAGTGTTACAAAGTGAAGATTCAGTTCCAAAAGTTCATCGAAAATGGCACATTTGCACCTCTAAATCCCTCATTATGAACGGATCAGACGGTCATAATAGCAGAAATCTGGCACGGTTTGACCTGCGGTCGATGTGAATTTTAGAAGGAAATACGCATTTTTCAACAAAAAACCGAAGTCAAAAAGACTTTTTACACGAACCATTGCATTCTCCTCTCTGAGAGGAACACGAAAACTACCTGAAAAACTCATTTCGTCAATTTCGAAGTGATTTATGGCGATGCGGCACTTTGTGAGCGCAAAAAACGCCGCAAAACGTTTTTTTTTGCAAAAAATATGCTCGGTACTGTAGGTGCACCGAGTTTGCGCCAACCATCAATAGGAAACGCAAAGTATCACTAGAATCCATGCCAGCGTAATAACGGCTAAGTTCCTAATCGATAGTATTTTTTCCGTCAATTATTGATCGTTATTTTGAGAATCGATAAAAATATTGATCGTTATTTTGAGAATCGATGAAAAAGGCGAGAATCGAATTTTCAAAAAAAAAAAGATCGGTAATAGAAAAATGCTATTGATTAGGGACTTAGCCATTATATATAACTTTGCAGCTTCGAGGCCTATTTTTCTCGGATAAGTCAGAAAAGACCGAAGCTGCGAAATCCGAAAATCAGCTAAAAATCATTAATTACGCTCTGTCGAAAATTTTCTCAAACGCTATCATCTAGTTCTAAGGTGGCTCAGATATTCTGTCGACTATGGCAAGTTTGGTGGTTTATCTCAAAGTAAATAGAAGCACTCAAAGATAAACAGTACTGAAGATTACCTATAAATTATCGCAAACAAGCAGGCTTTGGACCAAGTGGAAAGCAGTGTTAGATAGAAAAGAATTTGTTTCTCGAGACTGAAGGAAAAAGGGGGGAAAATGAGGAAACAGGAGAGGAAGAAAAGGAGGACTGGAAGATGACAGAAAAAGTAAGAGAGCGAAATAGAGAAGCAGAAACAAGTAATTAAACGAAGGGAAGCCATCGGTCAAGCTACTCTGATTCGCCCGAAGAGCCACCGCAGTGCCAGTTGGGACCGAAGGTCGCTCCGAGCGGGACTGCTGTCGCCCGAATAGATGGCTAATTTTCGCTCGGAGGGGAGAGACAGCGCCGCTCGAGTCGCTCTCCAGTTCCGCTCCGAGCGATGGTTTGTCTGAGTGGCTAATGTTTACTTTATTCTCTGTTTTCACAAGGTGCTGAGTTGATCGCAAAACGCTTGGCTTCAGGCGAGATTGAACCAGCAAATTTCCTTTCCGGGGGAGCGCTTTATCGCACTGCACCTCCGAACCCCAGCGCCGCTCTCACTCAACTGCTCGGTAAATCTTCACCGAAGCAATCGTCTTCTGACCCGCATAAAGGGATGAAATATTCTTATTCTTTGTGTTTTGTATGCTACGCGTGGTACTCCACGTACAAATGAATGAAAAAATCAGTTTTTATCCTCGTTTTCGTGTTTTAGGTCGGGACTACGGGCTATCATCCAACTATGACGGTGGCCCTAATGACAACAACTGGGACTAAAAAGGCGCAATCAGAACATTTTTTCGACCAAATTTTTCTTTCAAAGGCGTTCAGCCCCGTTCTCTCAACGCTGATCTGCTTTGGTGGGCTACAACAATCGATTCTTATTTTGGAACAGAAGAAGGAACCTTGTCGTAAATATTTCCTTTGAAAGCTTCCCTTCCCACTCACACCGTTTATAAGTGCACCAAATCGCCACATTCATGCGCCAATGCTGCCTAACTTGACTAAAGTTTGAAGACGGCCGAGCTTTCCGAGTTTGTAGCTCACGGGAAGAGACTCGGGCCGAGCTACACATATGGTATTACCCTAGTGGGCAATTAGATATTTGCAGAGTACTTCGTTCTCGCAGGTGCGATACACTATTTAAGCATATCTCTTGGAAGCAACTTTGAATGCTCAGTAAGCATATACTTCTGACTGATCCGTTTTGACAGTCACCAAAAATAATTATTAACGTTCGCGACGTCTATGCGAACTGTTCTCGGCATTGTGTAGTGCACGTATGTCCGGCACAAAATTGTTGTACCAAGAGCGTGAAATGGCAGACGTGTATGCGTGTTGGACAGCAACAAAATATTTTGCCGGCTCATGTATATGATGATGCAACATGAGCAATCAGTGGTGAAGCATTCGCCTCCAGAAAAACCTTCTTACGATAAAAAATGTTTTCTGGCGAACGAAAGTATGAAGGTGAGTAACCAGCGTGAGTACGAATCCAGAATGGGAAAATCAGATGAGCTCTGCATTTCGACATGATTCATTTTTTTTCCTGGCTAGTATGTCCTCACTGTGACTTTAGGTTGTTCCACGTGCTGTGCTGGGCCGTGCATCGTGATCACACAATATTGCGCTGAATGCAAAACAGCTGAGATTGGCAGGACTCGAACCAATGGTTTCCGTATTCAATTCAGATTGACGCATGAACAAGGCGGCTGGCCTTGCGGTTTTGGCGGCATCACCGGCCAAGGTGGTTTCGATCGCGCGTGCGGTGATCTACCGTCGCAGCCCAGTCCATTCATCAGACTAAAATTATTGCGTGAACTAGACATAGCTTTCTTCTTGAGTGAACATGTTTCCGCTTACTACACCGGTCTCCCAGTTGCGGCAGTCAGCTATTAGGTTGATGCAAAAGTTTCCGGACTTTTCACGACTTTGAATAAGAAATATTTATTTCAGAAGCAAACAAGGCTCAACCAACAAAATAAATTTCATCACATTCAAGAATCCTTCGCCACCGATTGGGCAGATCATGAATTCCCGACGCGAAGAACTCTGGCTGTTTCGAGTCCAAGTAATCTTCTGAGGCCATTTTGACTTCGTCATCGTTAAGGAACTGTTTTCTATCCAGGAAGTGCTGCATCGAGCAGAACAGATGGTAGTCGGAAAGGGCAAGATCTGTGCTATATGGAGGGTGAGGAAGAACTTCCCAGCGCAGGTCCAGCAGTTTCTGTTCGCCTTCTTCACGAGAATGCTCGGCCACACGTATCTCGGATAGACCGACAGAAACTGCAAAACCCGGGCTGGAAAGTTCTTCCTCGCCCTCCATATAGCCGAGATCTTGCCCCTTCCGACTAACGTCTGTTCCGCTCGATGCAGCACTTCCTGGATGGAATCCTTGAATATAATGGAAATTATTTTGTCGGATGAGCCTTATTTGTTTTTGCAATAAATGTTTTTTATTCAAAGTCGTGAAAAGTCCGGAAACTTTTGCATCAGCATAATAGTAAGCGCTATAGCTGTGCGTGCGACATATCAACACTCTTATATCCTCGGGGTTTTGATGCTGTGCTACACTGCGTGGCTAAACCATATCACGCACACCGACATCCGTGATTCTGTACCCCTGTATTCTTAGCAAGGCATTGAATTTCAAAAAGCTAACAACAGAAGACATATGTCGAATCGACATATGCAAAAGTACGAGCTTATTTTAGACCTCTTCGAAAAAAATTGAAGCCTTCTGCTTCTGTTCTAGTTTGTTTGGTGTAATAACCATTAGAAACATCAGAAACAGGGACAGGGAACACGATAATAGTTCGACGGAGTTTTCAGCGCAGAAACACGTCGAAATTGTGGTCGCTTCGCGCGCAAACAGATTTGGTTTTGAATCGGCCACACGCGCAACCTCTTTTCCGAAATTTCAGTCCAGAAAGAACGTAGAAGTAAAGCTAAATCGCGTTAAAAAGAGCGCAAAAAGTTGGTGGCACCCCCCAAAAATGGTTTGGAACGATTAACTGGTTTTCGAGTAAAAAGTGAAAAACCGCGCGTTTTTGTTGTTAATCTCCTTTTTTTTCAGACGGCGTACACGATCTTGTTGGTACACTTAAAATTGAGCTAGGGAGCTCATTTAGGACAGGAGGCTGGAGATCAATGCAGGTCGCTCCTATTCCATTTTGAACTTGATACCTTAACTTTGAAGGGTACCTCAAAATCGTGGGTTTACATACTAAATTAGCCGTGGAGCACGAAAACAGCTTTTTTCTGCTACTGCTGGGAGACCGGGTTGTGTGGGTGAATCTGCAGCCAATCAACACAGGTCGTCGGAAATAAGTACTGAAATTGTCAGAATTCTTACTCATGACGTGTCATCGATCGATAATCAATATTATCGATTTTCGCGCTTTTTGCACAAAATGCGGCTAGGAGTGGTGATAGCTGATGGGATTGGGTTTCCTGGTTGGGGAATTTTCCTCATCAGTCATTATCGATAATTACCAATCAATAATATTGATTTTTCCTCCTGTTGCACAAAATTCCGCAATGCTTTTTGATTGTTGATGGCTCTAAGTCACTTGTTTGGGAAATTCTTCTCATCATGCAAGATCAAATAGTATTAATAATCAATAATATTGAGTTCTCGCACAAAATGCGGCAATGAGTGGTATTTTTCATTATTTTGGGTCATAAGTTTTAAATATTGTACTCATACGACAATATAGACTGTTAGATGTTTCATCATTCCAAAATGGAAATCGTTGAGCAAAATTGAAGTCAGAAAGGGAACCTTCGGGAAAAATATGTGAAATTTCTGAAAATTTAGCTTCCTGGCAAATTCAACGATTTGGTAATGGTGAAAAAAAGCTTCAAAAATATCTTGAAATATCTTAGAAAACGATTTGGCGTAAAATAGCCTGAAAAATTGAAAAAGCTAGGAAATGATGTGAAATAACCAAAAATGCGATTAGGTGGTCGATCATTTCACAATCTTCTCCGTTGAACTTATCAAAACGAAATCAAGCACGATATGGAATGGAGTCCGCCTAGCTTGACCTATGCCGATTTCCTTGATACAGCTTTGAAAATGGGCTTAATGTTTCCGTTGCGCGCTTGATTTCGTTTTGATAAGTTTAACGGTGAAGCTGGTGAAATGATCGACCACCAACTCGCATTTTTGGTTATTTCACTTCATTTGCTAGCTTTTTTAATTTTCCAGGCTTTTTTACGCCAACTGGTTTTCTTAGATATTTCAAGATATTTTTGAAGTGTTTTTTTCACCATTACCAAATCGTTGCTTTTGCCAGGAAGCTAAATTTTCGGAATGTGTGTTTGCAACCTAACTTTCTCAGTCCGTCGCCCTTGGCCTACGTCCCTTCGGTCACTATGGCTACTTCAAGCTGAACCAAAAACTAGTACTGTCTGCCTTAAACGTACAATACCGCTGCTAACATATGAAGGAGAGGGCGAAATGAGCAAAGTTGGCAACTACGTTCCGTGCCTATAACTTGCATAAAAGTGCTCCAATCAAAATTTTGAAAGATGCATACCTCTTCAGCGCATACTATTGGCTCCAATCATTTTAGAAAAGCCCGAAAAACTTTACGAGGAAACCCCTTTCTGTGCAAAATTGTTTCTTCATAAGATAACGTGTGTGGAAATTCGTGCGTGGCGGTTTCTTTCCGCTAATCCCCGCATGCGAAATCGCACTATCTTTTATAATTCAGTCATCAGGCCTTATTTATGGAGTAAAGTAGAGCATAAAGGAGAGCAACATACATTGCGGACGATACCTCTAATCTCGAAGAGGAACAAAGCTTGCAGGAGAGAGCCTGATAAGTTGAATCAGATCAAAGGCAGGGTTCGCGATTAAAAGGACTTCCGAGTTCTCTTCATGAGAATGTAGATTTGGCCATCACAAAAGTGAAAATAAGTGAAAAAACCCGGAAATTCGCGGGAAAAACGCTCAACAACAAAGTATAACGGCTAATTGCCGGTGTTGGCCGGCCCCCTAGTTAACGCGATTTTTATTAATGCTTGCTTATCCGCCATTTATTTTGCTGTTGATATAATCAGTAGTCTCCAAAAATGTTTAGAAATTAAATTAGAAGCAAAATAAAAGTTAACAAAACAGGGTTTTACACAAATCTCGATATTCGGGGGCGGGAGGACACCAAGCCATAACCTGTTCCTGAGCGTTTTTACTCCAATTTTTTACTCATTTTTGATTTTGTGATGGCCAGATCTACAATTCCATGAGGATAGCTTTACAAAAGATTTTATCTAGAACCCTGCCTTTAATCTGCTAAGCGAGCTGCACCACGTGTTCCCACAATGCACGTACATAGTACGAGGCCCATACATTGTTGGAAAATGTTGAGTGACTACAGGCCATAAAACGGCCAATGTCTCACCGTCGACTGCGTACCACGCGCTGCGCGACCGCACGTGCGTCGGAAGCGAACGAGTTTTGGCCGCCGCGCGACGAGTTTTGGCCGTCGCGCGACGTTTCGGGCGGCGCGCGGCGGGCGAAACTCGTCGCGCGGCGGCCAAAACTCGTTCGCTTTCGACGCGCGTGCGGTCGCGCAGCGCGTGGTACGCAGTCAACGGTGAGACATTGGCCGTTTTATGGCCTGTACCTCTAATTCTTTCTGGGGCTTTGACTCCCTGTTACCTGAAATCTGTATGACCTTCTTGTGGAATTGAGCCGACGGCGAGATAAAAAGGTTGAGCTGTCAGTTGGGTCACATAATCGAGGTTGTCTAACTCCCTTACCGTCAGATCGTTCTGCATCGGGCGGAGTACATGAAATTCGGAAGGTGCGAGGCCCGAACCGTATGGCGTATGTGTCTAATTCCTCAATTTTTTGAAGGGCGGGTTTTACAGTGTGTGAGCGAGCTTGCCGTGAAGTAGTTTTGTCGGAGACATATCCACTCCATATGGACGCAGAGCCTGATAGAACTAATGGAGCTGTAGCCTGAAGACTTCGGAAGTGATAGATTGGCAGGGTTTCAGAGTGTCCAGATATATGAGAGCTCTGGGATTCCATCATACACGTAGCATAGCCATCTTTCCGTGCAAATCCGACTCTGGGCGGGGTCAAGTAGGTGTGGATAGAATGCCATCAGGCGGTAGATGGGGTCGTAAAAGTTTTCGGGAAAACGAAAATTTGGAGGAACCGTGAAATTTTCGGGTGGAAAAATGTAAATTTATTGAAAAAAAAGAAACAAAAACGTTGTAGAATTTGTGGAAAAGTGGTTTTGTAGAATTGAAAGCAAATTAGCAACTGTTTACAACCTGAAAGCAGGCTACGGCGCGAGGTGTGATACAACCCAACATTGGTCCGACCCCCCAACCAAGTCAAGCGATTTGCTCATTCCTCCCCCCCCCCCCCCTTGAAAAAAAGGCATGGGGACGACCGGGGGGGGGGAAGGTCTTCACTTCGTATTTCTTTATAGTGAACGAATTTTCAGATCAAGAGACACCATCGATGCATCGAGGAGATAATTGTACCTAGGTACATGTTGGAGTTGCCTAAGACTATCACAGTCTCTTATCAGTATCACTGTATCATCCACCACAGTGTGGCCTATAAAAGCCTGATTCATCAGTACAGGTTCATTCTACTGTTCTACTTTCGTCTCGACCAATAAAGTTTGGTCTTCGTCTGCCGAGCCATTACATTGGCGATCAGGATTCCCGAAGAACCCCAGCGACGCCACGACTGAAGCCCCAATGCCCGACTCCCCTGCCCCTTCTTCGACTGCGAGCACTGATGCTCCGACCTGGCCGGGCGATATTCAGGCCCAGCAGCTCCAGCTCCTTCAACAGCTGGTCACTCGACTCTTCGATGGCGACGCATCCCCCTCCTCGCATGCCCCTTGTCCGCCCACCGCTGCAGTTGACCCGTACGAAGATCTCGTACGCGAATTGCAGGTGTTCGCATACGACAAGGACGAAGAGATAACCTTCGATGCATGGCACAGGCGGTATGGTCCAGTTATCGATGACCGCGGAGCAGCACTGTCGGAAGACCGGAAAAGGAATCTCGTCGTGGACAATTTGGACTCTGCCACATACAAGACGTATGCTGACCACGTGCTACCACTGGAGCCTAAGGATATCGATCTCAACACGACGGTGCAGAACCTTAAAGGCACAGTCCAACCTCAGTACCGATTGTCTGGTTTGCAGCCTATCTTGATAACGGCCCCACGCTGATTCCAATGATATCTCTGAAGTCGTTTAAAACCCCCTAGGAACGGAGTTATGGCTCTCCGAAAATTGAGCTACGGAAACAAGGTGGACGAGTTTTCAGGGGCTTGTAACTTCCGTCATTTGCAACCTATGTAGGCGAGTCGACCAGAGTAAGGAGAGAGGCTGAGAATGAAGGGAAGAACGGGTCTATTGATCAGAAACCATCTCTCATCTCACCACAATTGAGCTCGACAGATCGTAAAAGGGGCGTGCCAAAGTGGCTTCCGGGCGTGGGCGCCCCAGGGTGGCTTCCTCCTATATCTCGCTTATTCAGAGGAATCGAGAGCTCGCACTTGGCAGGTGTTATATACGGTGGGTCTACTTCATAACCGTATGTAAATCTCAGATTTCGTCCCTGAGCTTGGACTGTGCCTTTAAAGGCACAGTACACCCAGAAAATTTATTTTTCAGATTTCATGCTCTTCTTGGAAAGGGTCACACGCTGATCACAGTGGTATCTCAGAAATCGGTCAAAACCCCCTATGAACAGAGTTATGAATCCCTAAAGATGCCTATATTCTAAGGGTGAAAAATTGGTGGACGAGTTGTCCTAGGCCTGTATTTCCTTTCATTCGCAACCGTTGCGCGAGAGCGAGCCAGGATAAGAAGACAGTCCGGCAATGGACTGAAGAACGAAGATTTGTTGGAATTCATCCATCAATCTAGCCGCTATCGAGTTCGTAAATCAGGTAGGGGGTCGGGCCTGTGGTGGTGAGTGAAGGGGGTCGGGCCTGTGGTGGTCGCTTATATCTCGCTTATTTGGAGGGATTGAGATCTCGTATTTGGCACGTGTTATACGGGAGGGGTCTTATACGCCATTACGTGAAAATCTCAAAATTCATATCTGAGGGTGTACTGTGCCTTTAAAAAATTGTTTGGTCCCAAGAAGACTCTCATTCGCCGCTGTTTCGAGTTCCTACAATCCATGTGCCCTCCCTTGTCCAAGTCCCGCGTGCCCTACCGCGATTTCGGCAACACAATCAAGAAGAAGTTCGAGGATGCTGCTATGAAAAATGTTGATAGCGACTCTCTGAAATGTCTGGTATTCGTAACTGGTCTCACTGATTCATCACATTCCGAGATTCGTCTACGACTGCTGAACCACATCAATTGATTGAAGGATGGTGAGCCAATTCCAGTTTTGGACGACATCATTAACGAATGCGAAACGTTCGTAACTCTGAGAGCCGACAATCGAAACATGGAGAGCAAAAATGTGAATGCCGCTCATCAACACAAAGCACCGCTGATAACCCGTTATTCTCCTCGTAACCAAAACAACCGGAATCGCCCTACCTTCCCTGATGGACACCCTCATACCCCATCGAACCGTAAGCGCTCTGATAATGGACGGTCCCATTCCCAACCCAACCGCAACAAGACGCAACTCAGACGTCACATACAGAAAGGCAGACATAATGGACGAAACAATCGCTGTAAGAAGATTGCAACGGCAACCCAAGATACACGCACTTACCTGAGCGTGCACATCAATGGTCATCCCACTCGTCTCCAGCTCTACATTGGTGCCGACATCACGATGGTTTCACGTCGTACATGGCACACAATGGGATCACCAGCCCTTTATCGCACTACTATTCCAGTGAAGACTGCTGATGGTTCAGCAATGGCAATATTGGGCCGTTTCCACGCCGACTTCACCATATTCGATCGACATCGCCGACCAACTTCTGGACACGGAAGCTGCTACGTAACGGAATCAGCCAACGTCCTTGGTCTGGAATGGTGCATCCAGATGTCCGACTACAGACAGCTCAAAGAACAGTATCTTTGCAGACTCGCAACAAACGCCTTGGAGAGCGTTCGCAACGACACAGTCACGAGTCTGAAAACGAAATTTGCCGAAGTATCCCAAACAGGATTGGGCCACTGCACAAAAATGAAGGCAAAGCTCTACCTGAAGCCTCATGCTAGGCCTGTATATCGTCGAAAGAGGCCGGTCCCGTTCGCCTCTCAATCAGCTGTAATCGCTGAACTCGATCGTCCTTTACGAGAAAACGTCATCGCATGCCCCTTGCCCGCCCACCGCTGCAGTTGACCCGTACGGAGATCTCGTACGCGACCTGCCGGTGTTCGCGTAAGACAAGGATGAAGAGATAACCTTCGATGCTAATCCATTGGGGTTTCCCCGCTTGAGTTCGGATCTCATCCTGATCGCCAATGTAATGGCTCGGCAGACGAAGACCAAAGTTTATTGGTCGAGACGAAAGCAGAACAGTAGAATGGACCTGATTTTCTCATGGAGAACTGTAGAACGACCCTGGTGCAGAATTCACGTGGACTACGCTGGACCGCTTAACGGAAAATGTTTCTCGTAATCGTTGACGCATTTTCGAAATGGCCGGAAATAAAGGCAATGACGTCATCCTCAACAATGGCTACAATGCGTGAGCTCACCCAGCTCTTCGCTCAAGTTGGAAATCCCGAGATACTGGTCTCAGACAACGGAAGCCAGTTTACTTCCCACGAATTCGCCGAGTTATGCCGAACAAACGGTACAACGCACATGCGCTCACCACCCTATCATCCACAATCGAATGGACAGGTAGAGCGGTTCGTGGACACTTTCAAAAGAGCCATGCAAAAGCTCGAAAAACACAGAAACGACTTCTGCTGCTCTTCAGAAGTTCCTGCTTACGTATCGTCGAACACCTTGCCCGACATCCCCGAATGGAAAATCACCAGCGGAGAATTTCCTTGGACGATTGATCCGGACGCCCCTCACGATGCACATCACCCCCCCCCCCCCACAGCAGATCCCACTCCCGAAACCAAGAAATGGAACGCCAATTCAACCGTCACCATGGCGCCCGTTCCAAGAGTTTTCAACCCGATGATCCAGTATGGGTACGAGATTTCCGTCATGTTCGAAGCAGCTGGACCACTGGAAAGGTCATAGCCCGCCTCGGAAATGCAGTATACGAAGTATCTATTGACGGAAGTCTTCATCGACGCCACGCAAATCAAATGCGTGTTCGGAACGCTGATACTTGTGAGAACAATGAGCACATTTTGCTGGACCTGTTCGACTTGCCTTCTGACTCAGCTGGCCCGACTCCGAGAAACCCGCTATCTGCGCCTATAATGTCTACAGCGATGGACGAGACGACGACCTCGACACATCGATTGGCCGCACCGACGACTACAACGCTGGCATCGCCTCGGATGAATGCACGACGCCCACAACGCGATCGCCATCAGCCAAACCGACTGCAAGTCTAGTCGTCATTGAAGACATATGATCCGTGATACTCATTGATAAGCCACCTATATTTTGTTGAGATGAATGTACTAATGTAACCAGTCTCTGTATCTATACGTACATCCATCTTAGGGGGGAGGTGTTGGAGTTGCCTAAGACTATCACAGTCTCTTATCAGTATCACTGTATCATCCACCACATTGTGGCCTATAAAAGCCTGATTCATCAGTACAGGTTCATTCTACTGTTCTGCTTTCGTCTCGATCAATAAACTTTGGTCTTCGTCTGCCGAGCCATTACAGTACACAATCAATTTTACCAAGGCGTAAACATTTAGTTTTTGGTGCTGATAGCGGAAGTTTCGATTTGACAGACCACTGAGCAATAGCAGTGATAGCTGACTGTATAGCCAAGTTGTTCTCATGTTTGGAGGTGTTCCTATAGATCTTTATATCATCAGCAGACATTTGACATGATACACCAAAGTTGTTAACCAGGTCCGGAATTTCAGAAGTATAAATAATAAAAAGAATAGGAAATAGCACTCCAACCTGCGGTATACCGCTGGTTACTGGAAAAACAGGGGAGAATGTATCGTTCATTTTAACCGGGAAAGATCTATTTTTGATAAAGTTTTCGATCCACTTGACGATTCGGTGATGTATGCCTACACTTCTGAGCTTGGCAGCAAGTTCAATTAAAGGCAGTGTTCACGATAAAAAATGTGTTTCAGTTTCCACTAGGAATCGGTAGTGGAGGGGCACATTGTAACGTTGACGTCGAAAGAACGCATGAAAACGAGTTAGGAAACGCTCCAAAATAGCCCAAAGTTGGACACCCGTCAGCTCGTCACCCCCAGATGCACTTTCCACGCCAACCGACGTGAACAAATGAATGCTCGAGATCGTGAGATGAGCGATGGTTTCCGATCAATAGCCCCGTTCTTCCCTTCATTCTCAGCTTCTCTTTATACTCAGGTCAGCTCGCATAGATCGGCTGCAAAAGACGGAAATTACAAATCTCGGACCATTCGTCCACCATGTTTCCTCAGCTCAACCTTTGAGGGACCATAACTCCGTGCCCAGAAGGTCTTGTACAATTTCAGAGACATCATTGGAATCTGCATGGGGCCTTTTTCAAGATAGGCGGAGAAACAGAAAAACGATTCTCATCGTGAACACTGCCTTTAAGGATATCTTATCGAAAGCCTTCATGAAATCAAAATATATTACGTCTACACAATTATCTTGGTCTATAGCTTTTGTCCAGTCATCCAAAGTTGATAACATCAGAGTTTCAGTAGATTTCTTCGCTCTGAAGCCATGCTGCTGTTTTGGAATGATCTTGCTAGCCTCGATATATTTAACGAGTGCCGACTTTAAAGGCACTGTTCGCGATGAAAATCGCTTTTCTGTTTTTTTGCCTATCTTGAAACCGGTCCCATTCTGATTCCAATGATGCTTCTGGAATCGTACAAGACCTTCTGGGAATGGAGTTATGGTCCCTCAAAAATTGAGCTAGGGGAAATGGTAGACGAGTTGTCCGAGGCTTGTAACTTCCGTCTTCTGCAGCCAATGTATGCGAGCTGACCTGAGTAAAGAGTGAAGTTGAGAATGAAGGGAAGAACGTGGCTTTTGATCGGAAACCATCGCTCAACTCACGATTTCGAGTGTTCCTTTGTTCACGTCGAGGGGCGGGAAGAGGCGGGACTTGCCCACATTGGCGGGGTTTTCCCACTTTTCTAAGCCGTTTTGCGGCTCCTGGGTAGCTTTTCGTCCCGTTTTTTCGACGCTGCTCTGCTTCTGAGAGCCACGAGAAGCGTTGGTCATGGAAAATTCGAGGATGAAGTTTATCGCGAACAGTGCCTTAAATGTCTTTTCGAGAACCCTAGCGAAAACGGAGGTAATACTAATAGGTCGATAATTTGTCACTAGAGTGTGAGGAGCTTTCTTAGGTATAGGGGTAACACAGGCACGTTTCCATCTGTTTGGAACTTCAGCATGCATGAAGCTAAAAATCGCTATGAAACCTGATAAACAAATTCTCCAGAGATTTCCATCGGGATATAGGTGAGAGGGTCCAGGAGGCACATGCTGACAAAATTTGAGCCAAATCGGTTCAAAACTAACAAAGTTAGATTGGAGAATCCTTATCAAAAATTCTTGTTGTGCGCGTGTTACTGCTTCGTGCTTCGTGCTTCCTCGTGCGTTACGCACCCTTAGTAGTGGTCACTGCCAATGGTCGCAGGCGATCAGTTGAACAGGCAGGTAAGTTGGTATGTGGATAGATAAGCAGGCTGGTGAGTGGGTAGACAATGAGTACTTACTGTTTAACATTAACTGCTTCACTTATTACTGCTTATCATATCAAGTGATCTTATCAGTTGGTAGATCAAATCGCTAAAACACGTTGTAGGCTGTACTTTTCGATGGGAAGGGACAAGGAAAGTGACTAACAAGTTTGTTACTTACTGTTCCACATTAACTACTTTACTTTTCACTGCTTATCATATCATGTGATATTATCAGTTGGTAGATCAAATCGCTAAAACACGTCGTAGGCTGTACTTTTCGATGGGAAGGGACAAGGAAAGTGACTAACAAGTTTGTTACTTACTGTTCCACATTAACTACTTTACTTTTCACTGCTTATCATATCATGTGATATTATCAGTTGGTAGATGAAATCGCTAAAACACGTTGTAGGCTGTACTTTTCGATGGGAAGGGACAAGAAAGTGACTAACAAGTTTGTTACTTACTGTTCCACATTAACTATTTTACTTTTCACTGCTTATCATATCATGTGATATTATCAGTTGGTAGGTCAAATCGCTAAAACACGTTGTAGGCTGTACTTTTTTGTAGGGAATGGACAGGGGAAGTAACTAACAATTTTGTTACTTTCTGATGACGTCATCAAAGTGCATGGGGCATGTGATAACGTCATCAGGACGTCGTGCCGATTACATGGGGCTTCCGACAACATTATCAGGACGTCGTGCCCAGGATTTCCAAGTGCATAGGGCATCTGCTGACATCATCAGGACGTTGTGCCAAGTACATAGGGCATCTGCTGACGTCATCAGGACGTCGTGGCCAGGTCGTGCCAAGTACATAGGGCATCTGCTGACATCATCAGGACGTTGTGCCAAGTACATAGGGCATCTGCTGACGTCATTAGGACGTCGTGCCAAGTACATAGGGCATCTGCTAACGTCATCAGGACGTCGTGCCAAGTACATAGGGCATCTGCTGACTCTGGCAAACGGGGCAGCAGGAAGGAGGGCGCAGGGCAGGTTCACGGTTCGGGCCCCACCCTTGATAGTCGAAAAGGGGCGTGTTTGGGGCGGAGCCTCCGTCCGTGCTCCGTCCGTTCAAAGCAGTACACTATAGGGAAAACCAGCCACTTCAGTCCGAGGGATAAGGCAGGTGGCTAGCCTTGCACGGGCGGTGACCGGCCTTGCTATGCACGGAAACTAGCCACTTCAGTCCGAGGGGAAAGGCAGGTGGCTAGCCTTGCACGGGCGGTGACCGGCCTTGCTATGCACAAAAACCAGCCACTTCAGTCCGAGGGGAAAGGCAGGTGGCTAGCCTTGCACGGGCGGTGACCGGCCTTGCTAGGGCCGCTCGTCCATCCTGGCACTACGCCCTTACTGCCGCAAATTTCCATATTCACCCTTCATCCTGCCCTAATACGCCCTTGAAAGCGATTTCTCCAACACCCGTACTGCTCAAATATTCTTTTTAGCGGTCTCACCCAAGACCAGGTTGTATCAGAGCGGCCTTTTGAATTCGCCGTAAATCCAAAATCGCTCCATTACAACCTGGCTCTTGAATGAGCCCGCTAAAGAATTCTGGAGCAACACATAATAAAAATAACAAGTAATAACAAATGCAAATTTATTGCTCGAAATCACTTCTACAATAGAGGTTTAACGTGTAAGCAAAAAGCCTTTGAAGGCACTTCGAGATGATGTAGTGTTTGAGATGCGAAAAAAACCGTGCTACGGCAAACGCAATCAAGACTATAGACTATGTCAGAACACTACAACACAATATATGCATGACGACCACAAGGTTCACAAAGTCTAGAAGGTTAGTTTCGATATCCATGAGATTGGTTTAGAGGTGACCGGGCTCAGAATGATGAGCAGATAAAGCGATATGAAACTACGGAATGACACTGGAATAAAAATGAGATAAATCGGATTTAGAGCATCTTCATCGAACCGTAGGCAGAGTACCGGGGGCAGAACAAGAAAACAAAATTCAAAAGCATATAAAACGCAAAAAAAAATACAAGAAACTCTCAGACAATTCCGGGAAAACTACTTGTGGTAAGCAGTAAGTAACTTGAACGTCTCAAGTTACTTACTCAGTCACACGTACTTCACGGACGGAGCAGGGTGCAGGGTCGCAGCAATATCGTCGTCCGAAATCGAGCAGGATTCGATGTGTAGAGTCTGGAAATACATACTCTCTTACCTAAAACCGCTTATCATATTCATGTGAGTCTTGCTTGCATGTACCAACTGACCTCCAGTTGTTTGTAGCTCCACAAGTAACGGAGAACTTGTGGAGCACGTGGCCTATCATCCACGATCTCAACATCCAACACCTCTCCAGCCGGCATCAGTCTGCAGGAAAGCATTCTGGAAATAGTCAACGACAAGCTCGCAATCACGGCAGTTTTCAGACATGAGAAATGGAAATGCGGTGTAACACGACAAAACTCTAGAAGTTACGAAAACGGAGTTAAACATTAAACAAAATTTCTGAACAGTACATGTAAGGTCTGCCCGAATGATAAGGTCCGCCGAAGCGGTCGGCGTGTGTGTTGAACGGTCGTCATGTAGTCCAACCAATGCCCTCTCGACTTCCGTTCGACACGAACGCCGACCGCCTGGGCAGACACTCTCATTCAGACAGACTTTAATTCACAACATTTTTGAAATTCCCTCATTCAGACATTCACAAAATTTCTGGAATCCCGAAATAATTGGCAAAAGGTTATGAGACTTTCGATGAGTGGGAAATATTTTCAGTTATGCAACACCAAACATATCAAACTCATGTAAACCCGGATGAAGAGATCAACGAGCAGAAAACAGCAAATCAGGAGTGAGATTTCAATTTTTTAGCGGCAAAATATCTTCAAAATGTTCACAAGCTGGGAAAACGAATTTAAAAAAAAGGATGTGAAAAATTTTCCATGCTGCAAACGGATTTTCTGAGAAAGACTTCTTAAAATCGTAAACAGTAACCGTGAGAGTTCAAAAAAGGCGTAGCCCTGACGTTTTTCTAGCGCCTATTTACGGAGGGGATAAGGAGAGGCACATATTAGTTAGAAATCAAACAAAAATTCATGAAAAATAAAAAAATAATGAAAAAAAGCGGCCGGAAGCCGTCTGGTTGAATTCTGACCGATCGATGCTGTCGACAGGTCCATTGCGCGAAGCGGCATTTGAACTCGACCAATAGCAGACGAGAAGGGTGGAGCGTTTGCGTCGATTCTCGCGCTGCAGGTCCAAGGGCGGACATCTCGGAGCTCGCTCGCTCGCAGGACCAAGGGCGGATATCTGTCCCCGCCCAGTCTCCGCCCACTTCCGCAGCTGACCAATCAGAATTTTCACGGCAGCAAGCCCGGTGCTCTAGACTTGCTCTTGAACCTTCGGAGGGGTGGGATTAGAGGCGGACCTACCGCCCTTGCTGCTACCCCGTTTGCCAGAGGACGTCATCAGGACGTCGTGCCAAGTACATAGGGCATCTGCTGACATCATCAGGACGTTGTGCCAAGTACATAGAGCATCTGCTGACGTCATCAGGACGTCGTGCCAAGTACATAGGGCATCTGCTGACGCCATCAGGACGTCGTGGCCAGGTCGTGCCAAGTACATAGGGCATCTGCTGACGTCATCAGGACGTCGTGCCAAGCGCATACGGCATCTGATGACGTCATCAGGACGTCGTGCCAAGTACATAGGGCATCTGATGACGTCATCATGACGTCGTGCCAAGTACATAGGGCATCTGCTGACGTCATTAGGACGTCGTGCCAAGTACATAGGGCATCTGCTAACGTCATCAGGACGTCGTGCCAAGTACATAGGGCATCTGCTGACATCATCAGGACGTTGTGCCAAGTACATAGAGCATATGCTGACGTCATCAGGACGTCGTGCCAAGTACATAGGGCATCTGCTGACGCCATCAGGACGTCAAAGCCAGGTCGTGCCAAGTACATAGGGCATCTGCTGACGTCACCAGGACGTCGTGCCAAGCGCATACGGCATCTGATGACGTCATCAGGACGTCGTGCCAAGTACATAGGGCATCTGATGACGTCATCATGACGTCGCGCCAAGTACATAGGGCATCTACTGACGTCATCAGGACGTCGTGCCAAGTACATAGGGCATCTGATTACGTCATAAGGATGTCGTGTAAAGTACACAGGGCCTCTAATGACGTCATCAGGATGTCATGTAAAGTAGACATGGCATCTTATGACGTCATCAGGACGTCGTAAAGTGAGTCGCGCGTCACTTGTAGCGTGCGGAACAAGTCGATTACTTACTGATTATCATATCAATCCATCCTATTGGAAAAATATTGAAGATTTTTCAGGGATATTACTTCGTAATATCAAGAAAAAGTGAACAATTCTATCAAAAAGGGGTCTTCCAAGCGAAAGAGGTTTGGTTGGCGTCAGAAACGTTCCAACAAAAGGGGAACAATAGGCAAGTAGGATGATGAGAGTCTACAAAAAGTGAACAATATTTGCTGAGACTGATTTTCTTGGCCGCATGCTTCTTAACAGCGAAAACAAACCGTTGTGGTATTTTACGAGGAAGAGTTAAGTGTCTTCCGGAAAAAAAAGGGTTCCTATTCGTTTCACGAGATTGTAAGAAAATACTCTTTTTTGATGCTGCACTTTGAGTTCGCTTCTCGTAGCAGCTGGAGCTAGCCGTCTGTGTAGGTAAAGTTGACATCATTTTCTCTTCTAACGATAACTAATAGGTTTACATAATTATACATTTTTATCGTTACTCACATAATCGGAGACTATTTGGAACCACAGAGTGCTTCCGTGTAAAACAACGCAACGGTTTTTTTTTGCTGTTAAGAAGCATCGGCCAAGAAAATCAGTCTCAGCAAAAGTTCACTTTTTGTAGACTCTCATCATCCTACTTGTCTACTGTTCCCTTTTTGTTGGAACGTTTCTGACGCCAACCAAACCTCTTTCGCTTGGAAGACCCCTTTTTGATAGATGAATATAAGCTCGAGAGGAGCAGCTATAGCAACTGCAACTTTTGAAATGAAGTATGCCGGAACATCGTCAGGAGTAATGGAAAGAGCTGACGGCAAACTATCCAATAATTTATAAATTTCTTCTTTATAAAACCATACGGTGTTCACGATGAAAAATGTGTTTCAGTTTTCACTAGGAATGGGTTGTGGTGGGGCACACTGTAACGTTGGCAGTGTTCACGATGAAAAATGTGTTTCAGTTTTCACTAGGAATGGGTTGTGGTGGGGCACACTGTAACGTTTGCGTTGAAAGAACGCATGAAAACGAGCCAGAAAAAGCTCCAAAAGAGCCCGAAGTTGCCACTTCGAGCGCAAGGCAAACCCCAAAAGCGCAACACACGCCCACAGACGTGAACAAATGAATGCTTGAGATCGTGAGATGAGCGATGATTTCCAGTCTTTAGCCCCGTTCTTTCCTTCATTCTCAACTTCTCTCTTTACTCAGGTCAGGAGAAAAACGATTTTCATCGTGAACACTGACTTTAGAGGCATCGTGCACGCTGAAAACCAAATTTCTGTTTTTGTGTTATATCATTCAAGTGTTCCTTGATAAGGCCATTCACCAAGTCTGCAGTCTCGAAATCCAACCAAAATGGAGTTTTTTACAGTTGAAAACGTCTTTCTGGGTGCGGGGTCGGCCTTTGGGTCGATCATCTGTTACTTTCGTTCACCAAATGAGAAACGAAAGTAATTGATCAACAATTGATATAGTACAACTGCGTGGAACTTGATGAAATATATGATATGACTACGTCATGAATGCCTTTTCTGCACATATCGGTGGACCTTTTCTTCCTTGAAAATCAGATGAAAGAAAGTTTAACGCGTGTTGATCGGGAGATCGCGGGTCAACACAGCTACTCAGAACTTTTGAAACAGGTTGTTAACACGCTAAAAGCCACTTCGTTCGGTGCAAACACGTTATTCGCGTCTTGGTACGGTGCAAGCGAGCTTTCTCAGTGTAGACGACCTAGGAAGCACTGAGCAAGCAGCCTTACTGGGGGTTTTCGAAGCGTTCCAGCAGCTTATTGTACGGTGTTAACCAGCTCACTTACCCTTCGTTCCGTGCAAGCCTCCTTATCGTGGATCGGTAGGGTGTGAACCAGCTTCGGTTCCGTGCAATCAGCCTTAGGCACGTAAAGCACCCTGCAAGCAGCCTATGGGAGTTGCCGAACCGTTCCAGCAGCTTTGCACGAAGTTGACACGCTATTTTGCAGGTGCGACTCGGCTCTACAGCAATGACTGCTCATCGATTCGTCTTTTTTTGCTTCGTTCATTAGCAGTCGTGCGGTTTCCTTTTCATTTCTACCTCTCTGATGTTGATGTTTTCAGAATGATTAATGCCCTTTTTTGGCCTAATATAGCATAAGATATAACAAAATAGGCGAGTTGTACACAAAACTCAGATGTCAAGCTTTAAAAATTTTAAAAACATCAAAATCACATCTTCCAAGGCCTCAGCTCAAAGGCAGTGTTCACGTTAATCTTCGATTTTGATATTAATCGCTAAATCGATTGTTTGGTCACCGGGTAGAACTGAAATGAGGAAGAAATTGAGAAAAAACGTCCCAGGAGCGCACCAATTCCTTCACTCTTACCCCACCTTTTTTTCTCATTGGAATGACAATGAAATCTGTTTTGGTCCCGTCTTTTGCAATTATTCTCTTTCTGTTGCTCCGTTCTCTCCTTCGGACCCCAAATAATTCTGCTTTGCCTGAAATATTCTTCCATTTTTGATTAATCCCTTTTTTCACCGGTGACAACCACCGTGCACATGTTCATGCAATCGGACAACTGGTCAATCCATAGTAATAAAGGAGAGTGGTGTGCGTCCGTCCGTCCGTCCGTCCGTCCGTCCGTCCGGCCGTCCGTCCGTCCGTCCGTCCATCCGTCCGTCCGTCCGTCCGTCCGTCCGTCCGTCCGTCCGTCCGTTCGTCTGTTCCGTCCGTCCGTCCGTCCGTCCGTCCGTCCGTCCGTCCGTCCGTCCGTCCGTCCGTCCGTCCGTCATCGTCCGTCCGTCCGTCCGTCCGTCCGTCCGTCCGTCCGTCCGTCCGTCCGTTCGTTCGTCCGTCTGTCCGTCCGTCCGCCCGTCCGTCCGTCAGTCAGTCAGTCCGCCCGTCCGTCCGTCAGTCAGTCAGTCCGCCCGTCCGTCCGTCAGTCAGTCAGTCCGTCCGTCCGTCCGTCCGTCCGTCCGTCCGTCCGTCCGTCCGTCCGTCCGTCCGTCCGTCCGTCCGTCCGTCCGTCCGTCCGTCCGTCCGTCCGTCCGTCCGTCCGTCCGTCCGTCCGTCCGTCCGTCCGTCCGTCCGTCCGTCCGTTCGTCCGTCCGTCCGTCCGTCCGTCCGTCCGTCCGTCCGTCCGTCCGTCCGTCCGTCCGTCCGTCCGTCCGTCCGTCCGTCCGTCCGTCCGTCCGTCCGTCCGTCCGTCCGTCCGTCCGTCCGTCCGTCCGTCCGTCCGTCCGTCCGTCCGTCCGTCCGTCCGTCCGTCCGTCCGTCCGTCCGTCAGTCAGACAGTCAGTCAGTCCGTCCGTCCGTCCGTCAGTCAGTCAGTCAGTCAGTCCGTTCGTCAGTCCGTCCGTCCGTCCGTCCGTCCGTCCGTCCGCCCGTCCGTCAGTCAGACAGTCAGTCAGTCCGTCCGTCCGTCCGTCCGTCAGTCAGTCAGTCAGTCAGTCCGTTCGTCAGTCAGTCAGTCAGTCAGTCCGTCAGTTTACGGTGTGCACTTTGTAATTGCAGACTTTTGTGTTTTACAAGGGTTAGGCCCAAAAGAACCGAACGGGACGTCGAAGAAAGTGAGCGAGACACCAGCGGCAGTGCGCCCAACGCCGAAGAAGTTGTACGGGACCCATGCAGGAGTGCACCGTACGCCATAGAAAGTGTGCGGGACCCATGTAAGAGGGCGAACGCCATAGAAAGTGTGCGGGATCCATGCTAGAGTGCGCCGGACACCATAGAAAGTGTGCGGGACCCATGTGCCTTTCCATGTGTCAACATGTGCGGCAGGCAAACTTTATGTCTACAACAAAAAATATTGGGGCAAAATTATTCCTGAGCCGATTCTATGTATGCAAAGACAACTTGATAATTTCCGCGCGGGGCGGAAATTCGGGGGTCTGGGGGCGAAGCCCCCCGCCAGCCGTCAGGCGGGCGGAGCCCGCTGGACGGCTGGTCCATGTCGATAAGACTTGGACGCCAACGTATTGTTTTGAGTGCAACACTCGGGAACGAAGGACATCGTGAACACTGCCTTTAAAGGCACAATACGAACTTAGAACCGTTATTCAGTTTTTCTGCTCAGTTTAGAAAGAATTCCGCGCTGATCACATTATTGACTATGCGGATGTGAAAACGCACCCAAAGTTTCATGGACGCAGCTTTAAGCCGAACCACGCCACATAGGTTGGGGTCCATGAAAAAATCGATAGCTGTGAAATATTTACAAGTATTTAACGAAATTTGAATAACGGAGTTTCGCGTTGCTACAACGTGCGGAAAACCTGGTCACGGACCTAAGTAATTAATTTCAATCTTTCAACCGGTTAAAAACGGTCTTTGAATACCCATTTTTAGGTGTAATACAATCGATTGTATCACACCTAAAAATTTGTCTTCAAAGAACGTTTTTAACCGGCTAAAAAATGCAATTGATTACTCGGGTCCGTGACTAGTTTTTTCCGTACGTTGTAGCAACGGGAAACTCCCTAATTCAAATTTCGTTAAAGCCTTGAATCCTGTCTGATGTCTGAGTTCTGCGTTCGACTCAGCTACCTTAAAGGCAGTGTCCACGATAAAAACCATGTCTGATTTTTTGGTGGAGATCGGCAGCTGCAGGGCCTAGCGCAACCCTAACGTTGAAAAAACTAAGAAAAATGAGCTCGGAACGGTCCCCTACGGCCCCAAAGTTGGACACCCGTTAGCTCGTCACACCCAGATGCACTTTCCACGCCCACCCTCGTGAACAAATGAATGCTCGAGATTGAGAGATGAGCGATGGTTTCCGATCAATAGCCCCGTTCTTCCCTTCATTCTCAACCTCTCTCTTTACTCGGGTCAGCTCGCATACATCGGCTGCGAAGGACGGAAGTTACAAGCCTCGGACAACTCGTCCACCATTTCCCCTAGCTCAATTTTTGAGAGACCATAACTCCGTTCCTAGAAGGTCTTGTGCGATTCCAAAAACATCATTGGAATCAGCATGGGACCGTCTTCAAGATAGGCGGAAAAGCAGAAAAACGATTCTTATCGTAAACACTGTCTTTAAGATATCTCCTTAATTAATACTCCCCCAGTAAGACAGTTGTTATTGCGAGTTTTCTGAGATAAACATATGGGAAATCAATGTAGTTACATGATTCATAGAGTGGGTAAAAGGCGAACTTCATTTATCTTCATGTATCTGCGGTTATGATCAAGGCAGAATTTCACTCATAGACAGTATAAGGTAGTGGATCCGTGGTATTCGAATTCGAAATGCATTGGTAGTCGAAATACTAATCATCGTATTTTTTATGCGCCGCTAGCACAAGGTATTTCAACTATCCTCTTTTCGATGGACGTGCCATGAGGTTTCCCTCGCTACATCTGCATAAGGTGAGATTCCGCTCTCTTCGCTCATGATTCCGCATGCTTTGGCGCATGGTTCTCATTCAACCCCTTCCGCCTATCGTAAGGTTTCGCTTGCTCGGTGTTAACCTCCGCTTGTTTAGCGTTAGCTTTTGCTTGCTTCCCGTTAACTTCCACTCGCTCAGTGTTAGTTTCTACTTGCTTCGCGTTTGCTTCCGCTCGCCTCGGTGCATGGTTCCACTCGTTCCCCTGCCTAACGTAAGATTCTCCTTGCTCAGCGTTAGCTTCTACTTGCTTCGCGTTTGCTTCCGCTCGCTTTCGTGCAAGGTTCCACTCGTTCCCCTACCTAACGTAAGATTCTGCTTGCTTGGCGTTAGCTTCCGCTTGCTCAGCGTTAGCTTCTACTTGCTTCGCGTTCGGTACGGGGACAATCCGTTACTAGCGGATTGCGTATTAACACCTTGTTTCAAAAGTTCTGAGTATTCATAGCGATCAACTCTTCCCCTCTCATGCGTCGATTGGTTGAATGGGGCCTGAAAGCGAAGAAGAAGGGGTCTTGAAAAGCAGTTTTCAGTAACTTTTTCGCGAATCTTTCCACGCGGCTGTTGTGTAGGGTACTAGATCACCCATTATATAGTGAAAACTCAAAAACGAAATTCATCGCGGACGATGCCTTTAAGTAACGTCATTCGTATGGAAGCAGACAGCAACACGTGTGTAGCTTCATACGAACAACTTGTGCTTTGCTTTAAATAAAGCTTTCCTACACTTCTCTTTTGTTATTTTGTATGGTGTAACTTCCTTATTTTAATGACGACCACATAGAGGGGTCGTTTTGTATGACTTGTATATTTCAATGACTACTACCTCGGAAGGTAGTACCCATACCCGACTTCAGAATATAGTCCACAAATAACAAAGATACGTTTTAAAAGCTGTGAGCAACCCGAACCTTTGATATCATACCTCATCTTGTTTATCCTAGGGCTAATAGGGCAACCTACGTAGCCCTAGATCCTAAAGGCACGGTGCACCCTCAGACATGAATTTCGTAATTTTCCTGAAATTGTGTAGTCGACACCTCCTGTATAACACTTGCCAAGTGCGAGATCTCAATTTCTAGAATTAAGCGAGATGTAAGCGACCACCACAGGCTCGACCTCCTTCGGTCACCACCATGGGCCACACCCCCTACCAGATTTCCGAACTCGGTAGCGGCTAGATGAATTGATGAGTTTTCAACAAGTCGTCGTTCTTTATTCCATTCCCAGACTGTCTCTTTTCCAGGGAAGTGCGTAAATGAAATTTAAAATTTTGTAAATCCTAAAACGTAATTGCGACAAAATCACCGTAACTCGTAAATCGCAAGCAGCAATTAACAACAATGACCACATAAAATATTACTACTATTGTGAAACAGGAGAAACTACCTACTTCACTGTTTCGCGTAATAAGTGCATACATGCATATTTGGTTGCGTTCAGTTTTTGACAGCTAGCCACGTTTAAAGGCAGTTGTCACGATGAAAAACGTTATCGAATAAACTACAAAAATCAGCTTAGATCGAAAACAGCTGAAAGACTATGCAGTTAGCGCGGTGGAAAACGAGCTAAAATTAAAGGTTGTAGGGCCCGAATATGCCAGTTTGTGCACACGTGCACAGCGCCGCCCGGAAAGATCGCAATCTCATGCCGTGCAGTCAAAAATCATCGACATTCAGACGAAGAAATAAATGCAAATTTACCTATTAAAAACAGCTTAACAATGAAAGCAATTACTTCAGTCAATGCTTTTGACTAGATGAGTTCATGAATATTCGAGCAGGTCAGGCCGAAGATTAAAGAGTTCATTGATTGAAATTCAATCTCAAGCCAGCTGATGTTCTTGATATTAGAGTTCATCGATGTTGAGGATGTGGAGTGGGCTCGTCCACTATCAAAAACAAGAAAGTTCAGGCTTAAACTTGGCCCGAAACAGCGGTTTTTTCGCAATCCTAAGGGTTTAGAGAGAAAAAAGACAAGCATATTTTATCTCGATCACTGCCTTTAAAGGCAGCATACACGCTCGCAAATGATATCAATATTATGGAATGAATCGAAGGTCTGAAGCTGTTAATATTCAGAGATAACGAAAAAACCGGAAGAAAATCGACTGAAATGAAGATATAACGGTTCATTCTATATTGGCCCAAATGTGGACGAGTTTTACCGCATTGGCTGAAATAGCGGAGCTAGCGACAAATTTGTTGGGATAACGACGCTAATGTACTCGTACGGCCCTTTTTGGAACTCTTACGACTTTAGAAGCGTAAAAAATGAGCCAAAACGACCGTAATCGAGCCTTGAACATTTGTATTGAAGGGCGGAGCCCGTATCGGTGGGCGGAGAAAGGATGATTTTGTGACTCAATACGGCTCAAATACGGTCATTTTAACTCGTTTTGAACTCTTCCAACTTCGTGAGGGCTCTTCTAGGGCCCTCAAGATCCCACTAATGTAGTTATCTCAACAACTTTTTTGAGCGTGTCTGCTGCCTTTAAAGGCACAGTACACCTTCAGATATGAATTTTGAGATTATCGTGTAATTGTGTAGAAGACCCCTCCTGTATAACTCGTGCCAAATGGGAGATCTCAATTCCTCCAAATAAGCGAGATATATGCGACCACCACGGGCCCGACCCCCTCCAACCACCACCACAGGCCCGGCCCCCTTCCTGATTTTCGATCTCAGTAGCGGCGGAATGGATGGATGATTTTCAACCGAGTCGTCGTTCTTCACTCCCTTTCCGATCTATCTCCTCATCCTGTTTTGCTCTCGTGCCGCGACTGCGACTCAAGAGAAATACAGGCCTGGGACAACTCGTCCACCAAATTTTTGCCCTTAAACTACAGCCATTTTCAACGAGCCATATCTCCGTTTGTAGGGGGTCTTGGACAATTTCAGAAATACCATTGTGATCAGAGTATGGCTCTCTCCAAGATAAGAAAAAAACCTAAAAAATAAATTTATGGGTGTCCTGTGCCTTTAAAGGCACAGGACACCAAAAAAAAATTATCTTCAGATTTCATGCTTATCTTGGAGAGAGTCACACGCTGATCACAGTGGTATCCCTAAAAAATCGTCCGGGACCCCCTATGGACAGAGCTATGGCTCTTCAAAGATGCCTAGACTTTGAGGGTGAAAAATTGGTGGACGAGTTGTCTCAGGCCTGTATTTCTCTTCATTCGCAATCGTTGCGTGAGAGAGAGCCAGGATAAGGAGACAGTCCGGTAGTGGACTGAAGAACGACGACTTGTTGAAATTCATCCATCCATCGAGCCGCTATCGAGTTTGAAAATCTGTTAGGGGGTCGGGCCTGTGGTGGTGAGCGAAGGGGGTCGGGCCTGTGGTGGTCGCTTATTACCCGCTTATTTGGAGGATTTGAGATCTGGCATTTGGCACGTGTTATACGGAAGGGGTCTTCTACACATTTACATGAAAACCTCAAAATTTATATCTGACGGTGTACTGTGCCTTTAAGAGGGATGGCATACTTTGTCGTTGTCACGAGCGACTGGCATGAACTCTAGCAAAAATCGCGACCGCGGCGACGGAGGACCGACATACTGCAAGTGTGCCGAAGCCTATAGCTGTGCAGCGCACTGTGAATGCGACCGGTTTAAAGGACAGGAGCTCCGCGACAGCCTGTCGCTGTCGCTGCGCAGAGCGACGCGGCCGTGTTTCGTAAAAGTATACCATGTCCCTAAGTTCTTTGTTATATTTTGCCGCTGTAATGAGCGACAGTCAGGACTTTTAGCACAAATCGTGGCGGGACCAGCATCCTATCAACGGCACTTGCCATCCTAGGACCAGTTGTCGCGTGTCCGTCGCAGCGACGTGTCGCGGAGGGCTGACATACTGCAAATGTGCCAATGTCTGTTGCTGCCGCTGTCGCTGTGCAGCGCACTGCGACAGCGACGGATTTGAAGGGCGGGAAGCGGTCCCTGACGCTGTGCAGAGCGACGCGACCGCGTGTCGCAAAAGTATACCATTGGCCTAATGGGACCGTCTTACCCGTAATTTTCTGCTTTCCATCATCACTCCTTCCACAACTTCTTTCCAGATCTTGAGAAATCCGCAAGTCCGATTCAGTTGTCCACGTATCTGCTGGGCAACAGGGACACATTTGTACTCATGATGCCTTTCCCAAAACGCTAACGCCATTGTAATCGTTAAAACGAGCCAAAGTGACAGTATTTTAGCGATTGTCAACATCAGAGTTTGAGAACTCCTCCCATTTGCTAGCGGAACCGCAACACCGATTATACAGTCGGTAAGGATCGCAGTGATATGTAGTACATTATGCACTACGAGCAGGGTACGGCGCGAGGTGTGAGGCCACACAGTGGGGGGGGTCTTAGCTGAGGTGACTTTATGAATTAACTTTATGAATGTTCCAGTAGTTAACCACGTGAAGGAGGAATTGAAAGTGAACATGCACGGCATGTTTATTAAATTGTGAATGGTTTTATAATTACCTGATATATGTTCAGGGAAAGCTGACGCAGCTGACTGTTCGTCGTACAGACCGATTCGTTTGCTCTGCCATATTATGAAGGTTTCCGAACATATTCTAGACAGGCGTCTGAGAGAAATCGTCGTGACAACAGCAAACCAATGCGGATTTGTCAAAGGGAGTGGAACCACGGATGCCATTCACGCCACAGGGCTTCTGATTGAGAAGCATCGGGAGAAAAATCGCAATATACACGTCGCCTTTCTCGATCTGGAGAAGGCATTTGATCGTGTCCCACATGATCTCGTATGGATGGCGTTGAGATCCCAAGACGTTCCAGAAGAGTACATACGATGGACAAGATTGCTGTATATAGAGCCGACAAGTGTGGTCAGATGCTCATCAGGGACAAGTGACCCCTTTCCTGCCCGTGTTGGAGTCCATCAAGGGTCTGCCCTGTCACCAATGCTGTTCATACTCTGCATGGAAGCAATCACACGGGATATACAGAAATCGCAATCGTGGTCGCTGCTCAACGCCGACGATGTTATGTTGGCAGCCGAGACCAGGAAAGAGTTGGAAATTTAAGTGCAGCTCTGAAAAGATCGCTTGCAACGTTTTGGACTGCGGCTCAACATCGCGAAGTCCGAGTACAAGGAATGTGGCGAGCAAGTGGATGACGGATCAATCAAAAATGATGACACCGACCTCAAGAAAGTGAAGTGCTCCAAATATCTCTGCTCTAAAATCACCTCGACAGGCGATATTGCATCGAAAGCTCAAGGGAACGTAACAGTCGCTTGGATGAAGTGGAGATCAACTACGGGGGTGATGTGTGACAAGAAGATTCCACTCCGTCTCAGATCAAAAGTTTACAAGGCGGTAGTGCCACCGGTAGCGCTCTACGCTAGTGAATGCTGGCCGACTACTAAAGCTGTCGAACAGTCCCTGAACACCATGGAGATGAGAATGCTCAGATGGCCATTGGGTATCAGTCTGAGTGTTCCGGTCACGAACGACACTGTGCGTGCCACCTTCGGAGTCGCACCAATAAATGGAAAGATGAAGGAAGCCCGGATGAGATGGTTTGGACATGCTCAACGAAAAGACGCTAGTTCCGTGGCCAAAACTGCACTCCACTTGGAGGTGGTTGGTATTAGGCCGCGAGGTATACCGGAAACGCGCCGGCTCGATCGCGTGAAAACCGACTTGGCTGAGGCACGACTCACTCTGGAGGACGCAGCTG
Source organism: Aplectana chamaeleonis (assembly GCA_029168955.1). Classification (NCBI taxonomy): domain Eukaryota; kingdom Metazoa; phylum Nematoda; class Chromadorea; order Rhabditida; family Cosmocercidae; genus Aplectana; species Aplectana chamaeleonis. The sequence goes on along the minus strand of JAPDOI010001032.1, from coordinate 108,708 downwards.
AAAGGAAAAAGTGGAATACAATAAGCAAACAAGCGGACCCCACGTCAACGTGAGACGAACGCTAGGAGGAAGAAGAAGAAGAAGAAGAAGAAGAAGAAGAAGAAGAAGAAGAAGAAGAAGAAGAAGAAGAAGAAGAAGAAGAAGAAGAAGAAGAAGAAGAAGAAGAAGAAGAAGAAGAAGAAGAAGAAGAAGAAGAAGAAGAAGAAGAAGAAAGAAGAAGAAGAAGAAGAAGAAGAAGAAGAAGAAGAAGAAGAAAGAAGAAGAAAAAGAAGAAGAAGAAGAAGAAGAAGAAGAAAGAAGAAGAAGAAGAAGAAGAAGAAGAAGAAGAAGAAGAAGAAGAAGAAGAAGAAGAAGAAGAAGAAGAAGAAGAAGAAGAAGAAGAAGAAGAAGAAGAAGAAGAAGAAGAAGAAGAAGAAGAAGAAGAAGAAGAAGAAGAAGAAGAAGAAGAAGAAGAAGAAGAAGAAGAAGAAGAAGAAGAAGAAGGAGAAGGCCTACGGAGCTTGACCATTCGGCTCCTGGCAATGTGCCAGCGGCACCCGTGGCAAGACCAACAGTCACTTGTCGACGACCCATCCATCCATCGCGGTTCTGACCTATAGAATGGGTAGAGCTTCACTCTATAGATCTTTCCTCTTTTTCTCCTTGTTCTCTGCAGCTACGAAAAAGGTATTGCCGTACTGTGGTTTAAAAACTGGGCGACCAGCGTTGGATTTGTCCACAGGTCTATTGTAGCTAATGTTGTTGGGTTTCTGTGGACATTTGAATAAGTGTTCAGTATTGTGACTAGGACTATCACAATTCGGGCAACAGTCGGGTATGTTACTGTCGATCCTGTTCACGCAAAATTCCAGGAACGTTGAGTGTCCACAACGCAGCGAGCGAGTGTACATCTCGCTCGCCTAATAGAGATCTTCTTTAAAGGCACAGTCCAACCTCAGGGGTGAAATTTCATATAATAGTTCGCCCATCGTTTATAGCAACCCTGACAAACGCGAGATATCACTTCGATCAAATAAGTGAGAAATTACAGGGAAAAAGTCGGCCTCGCCCCCAATACTCTAAAAACATAAACAAGCGTCGCATCGAATAGGGAACTAAAATACTTTCAATGGGGGAAAAATGGTTTGTGTGGAGATGCTCAAAGGCGTAATGTAAGCAGAGCTCTTGATTCCCGTTCAAGGGCGGTGTGCGCGGTTAAGCTATTGTGGTATTGTGGGGGTGACTGGCTTTCCCCTGTAGTTTCTCACTTATTTGAGCGGATTGAGATCTCGCAGCTACACTCTCCATCAAGTGCTTGACGAAGCATTCGATGCGAAATGGCGTTCCATCTTTGCTAGAAGTCCTACAACATACGTGTTTGCACAGTGCTTTCTTGTCCATTACTTTCAAAAACAACATCACTAAAAGCGCTTTAACATTAACAAGTAGAAAGAAGAACATAAGCGCACTCAATCGATGGTTGGTAAGCGCCACATGCTAATGAGACATCACCTCGCGCATCATCTGAGTGAAAACGAATGTAAAATTAGTTTTTCTAACAGAACAACTTCACACATATGTATCAGTTGCTGATCACAGAGAACCTTTGAGAGCAGACCTCCGCTTTGTTCTATTTCGTAGACAGAAATGCCGATTTTAGAGACACACCGACGGAACATCGTCATATAAAAGTCGATGACTCGTCGGTGCCGGCATTCGCCATTTGGTTTTGTCAGCCCTTTCCTTCTGTAAAGTTGTTTAGTTGTGCAACAACTCGCAGTGTTAGATCTCAGAGCTGAATCCTTTGTTACAGGCATGCTTGTATGGGCCCTAGTTACTTTTTATTATGCCCTACTATTGCCTTCCGTTCATGCAACATTCCGCGATCAAAGCGTTGCCGTGAAGGGAATTGTCAACTGTCGAGGAGTTCGTCAGCCAGGGACTTTCGTGCAGCTGTACGATGAAGACTCAGGTAATCAGAAAATTTCCGTCTAATTTTACTACTACGGTAATATTTTAGTGGATGGCTCTAATGATGCCACAACGTGTCTTTGAATCATTCTTATTCCTTTCCTTTGCTTGGCTCAAGAAGTTTTTACTTCAGTTTTCTCTGGTAACTGTGAGAAGTCTAATTGTTTTCTCTGTTTGTTGCTCAGTATGGGGACTTTACCAGCGTGCCTCGCGACTTTCCGTCATGGCATCCTTTGATGCTCCATGGCCAGTAGAAATCCCCGATTGTGGTGACTTTAAATAGGCAGCCAACCTGAGGTTGGTGACGCCTAGATGCCTCCTATGGTTGACACCCTGGAACGAGATTCATATCGAAGGGTGGTGTTGAATGCAAAACTCTCAATCTTAGGAGCGTTTGAACCAACACAGCACGAGCCTAGGCGACGGACGCCCATTACAGCGCCTTAGACCACTAGGCCACACGTACACATATGAGTGGACGTTTCATGTTTTTCTACATACACTCCCTCCACAGTTCTTCGTATCCATTGCAACTTTGATCAAGGTAGTGGTCGTATATATGGGTTTCGAGAACGTGCCCATGTGTACCTTTCAGGTATAACAATTCTTCAGCATTGAATGATGGGATTCTAGAGTCTTCCACGAAAATCATCGAACCGACAGAATTTTAGGTTTAGAAAGCGATTTTGAGATTATTTTATAGATGGCCATTTATCACCGATATCACGATACGCAAAACTTTGAAATTTCATTTTGGAAAACACAAGGTCGCAATTTCATTGCAACCTTGTGTTTTCCTTCGCAAGGTAAACCAAAGAGTTCAGAGAGGATTTTTTTTAAATTATGGACTAATTTTTCCTCAGTCTGTTTCATGCTTCCCAGTCCACATAGAAAGTAGTGAAATTGTTCCTAGAGAAGTGAAAGACAGTAGCCGCACTCAGATGAACAATTCTACAGAGTTTAGTAACTAGAACACGCGGATCACGTAAATTTTATGCTTTTTCTCGAGAACGAAACAATTGCGCAGCCATCACTTTTAGATGGCTATCTTTTCGAATCTGTTCTTACCTGCAGTGAGCGACTATTTAAAAAAATTCAAAATTGGTCGAATATGGCCAAAACAACTTCTAGGAAATTAAAATTTAGCTCAGAATTGTAGTAAAGCATGTGAAATCTATAAAGGAGGCTCCTTCATGACAGCTGCGTTCAATTCGAAGTGAATCTCTCACCAATCTCTGCCAGGAATCTTCGAATCATCAATTGAACCTTCAAACGTTTCGCCTGTCTTTCCTTTCAGCTGGCAGCGGAGCTGGATGGCTGCCAGCCGGCAGGTGCAATTATTCCTTGGCCCCCTAAACAGCGAGAATGGCCGCCCTGCTGTGATGGGGTGATAAGTGGTCAGCGGACTGGTCAGTTCGCAAGCGCTCCACTGCCTTCTCTCGGGGCGCACTTTACCCAAAAAGTCGCCACCATTGGACGTGCACGACCCCACGTCCGCGCTATCGACCAAAATTCTCTTCGCATCGCGCGCTATTTCTCTTTCCTTTCCGGCGGTGAGCGAAGTCACCACCCGTTTCTTGCAGTCAGCCACCTCGCAAAAGAACGCTCACTGCTGCCAGGTGGCTTACTACAACGGTCATTAACTTGGGCGCCGCCTGTGCAATTCTATGCCGGCGTGTTCACATCGATAGCCAATCACTGATTGACACTGTCACCACGCAGTGACAGCCGGTAGCTGCCACCTCCCGAGGGGATTGCTACTGGCCCATGTTTCTCCGTCGCCACGAGCTCGGAAGAAAATTCTTGCAGGCGATGATTAACTCACCTAGTTCAACTATGTTTAAAAGTAGACCACTTCTTCGGAAGGAATTCAGACAAAAATATATTCCTAGGTTTTTCCTAGGTTTATATCCTCTCTACGCTCAGATTGACCTCTTGCCAGAAATAGTTTTGGCTCACTTACTGATCACAGGCGATGCTTCTTCATTGAAAAGCGAGCGAAACTGATCGATGTTTGTAGTTTATTTGTATGAGGTTCCTTATACTGTGAAGCTAACAACACTGCGAGCTGTCTTGTTATTTTTCTTTACTTTATGTCTATAATGCACGCGTGGAATTTATGGTCCTTATCTGATGGTAACCCTTACATTTTCTCTCGACATACTCCTTACCTTTGTGGCGTCACTTACAAAATATTATGGCTCAGCGGGTAAAGATTCCAGTCGCCTGCTCCCGTCCGCGCCAAGACGGGAACAACCCGCGTCTAGCGATTACTCACATCTTTTTGAGTAGCTGTGACGTATGCTCGACGTCCCTAAGACGTCAATCGTTTTTGCAGAAAGCAGGCCTTTTTTCACCTCCAGTCATGACTTATTCTGCTATTTCCATTCAATTGTGTGCCAGACCTTGTTTTAACTGTGAAATCGCCTTTATTGACCAAACGTTTCGGCAACATCAGAGGCTGTTATCAGAGGCCTGAAATCTCGTCGAAGCAACATACCGTACTTCCTGTTATTGAACCCCCCCTCTATTTGAACCCCTCCCTCTAATTGAACCCCGCTTTCGGTGGAGGTTGGAAAATAGAATACCCCCCACCCTTTATTAGAGCCCTCGTCTCTCTTTGGGTTGCGTAATAAACTTTGTTCGCGCATATTGACTCTTGAATTCTTGGTTGAAAATTAGAGCCTCCCCCCTCCCTATTTAAAACCCTCCCTCTAATTGAACCCCCTTTTGGAGGCGGTTGAAAAATAGTACACCCGGATGCTCAATTACAGGAAATACGGTATTTGCAATCTACACGCTTGCTACCATACATTCTGCTAGTAAAAACCATATACAAGAACATCAGAAAGGCGAAAGCTCAATATTTGTTGTGCTAAGCTGTGACGTCTTAGGTCTATGAGCTGAGTCATTGCATTGACGGCGGGGCAAATTACTTTGAAGGGTTGTAGATTCCGAATAGGTGCTCGGCAGCCGTCTGAAGCTAATGGAATGGGTGTAGTGCCGCGGCAGCCAAAAAGTTACAAGCGATAGTCAACTGGAACAGTGTTACTCACACTACAGTGCGTTGCAAAATTATACGGCATTCCCCATTTTTTGTGGCTCTGAACTTCATGTAATTTAAGCGGAAAAACAATGAATGCTAATCGAGACAGTACCCCGAATGTGGACAGTACCCCAAATTAAAGAGACAGCCAACCTGAGGTCGGTGACGAATACAGTGCGTTGCAAAATTATACGACATACCACAATTTCCGCGGTTCCAAACTTCGCGTCAATTAAGGAGACAAACGGTAAACGCCAATCGATGCAGCACCATCGAAAACCCTTTGCTACGAATCTTCATGAAATTAGAGCCGCTAGCAGGAAGCTGGCAACGGAAATTGTCAAAAATGGCCGTTGCAAAATTATACGACATAGCTGGCGTTCTCGCAGAAATTGCTATTTTACGCCATCTGTATCAGTGCGTTCATGGTGAGAACCACTAGAAACATCGAGTTGTTAGTCTTCAGAAATGTCTTGGCGCTGAACCACTTCGAAAACTCTGTTTGGTATGTTTCCACCCAGCTTTTTGTGAACGCCCCATTCAATCTGCGCCCATTCGCTAATAACGGCTAGTTTCAGCGGAGCCACACGCTCGTATTGTCTGTTCTGGATGTAGATTCAGCGCCCAAGAATACCTCACACGTTTTCCACAGGGTCGAGGTCCTGCAAACCAGTCGGCAATTCTAGCAAATTGGCAGGATCGGCCTGAAACCAAGCCTGCGTTGTTCTACTGACAAGAAGTGAAAGCGGAAACGGGCTAGAAATAACTGGGAATGATTTTCCGGCACATTCTGATAATCTGTGGAGTTCATAGGTGAAGTCGCAAAAATCTGGTTCAGCTTAAAACCCTACTGGATCCGCGTCAATGCACTATTCTCTCTCCTCCAAAGTTCCTACTCAAGCATAAGTTCGGGTCCTTGTGTGGATCCGTCGAAATCCTTTTTTATCGGTCAAAAGCAAGTGCAATCCTAAGAGCTTGATCAATTCTATTACATTTATTTATTTTTGACTAAGCATTCCAAGCATTGGAGAGATCTACGAAAGGACTCGTTTATATCCTTGAGTAGGAATTTCGGAGGAGAAAGAATAATGCATGGACCCGGATCCAGGTGGGGTTTCACGCTGGACAAGCTAATAGCGACATGAACTATGAACTCTGCAGATTATCAGAATGTGCCGGAAAATCATTTCCAGTTCTTTCTAGTCCGTTTCCGCCTTCACTTCTTGTCAGTAGGACAACACAGGTTTGGTTTCAGGCCTATTTTGCCAATTTGCTAGATGGCCGGCTGGTTTGCAGGACCTCAACCCTGTGGAAAACGTGTGAGGTATTCTTGGGCGTTCAATCTACATCCAGAACGGTTCCGCTGAAACTAGCCGTTATAAGCGAATGGGCGCAGATTGAATGGGGCGTTCACAAAAAGCTGGGTTGAAACATACCAAACAGAGTTTTCGAAGTGGTTCAGCGCCAAGGCATTTCTGAAGATTAATAACTCGAAGTTTCTAGTGGTTCTTACCATGAACAAACTGATGCAGATGGTGTAGAATAGAAATTTCTGCGAGAACGTCTGCTATGCCGTATGATTTTGCAACGGCCATTTTTGACAATTTCCGTTGCCAGCTTCCTGCTAGCGGCTCTAATTTCACCAAGATTCGTACCCAAGGGTTTTCGAGGGTGCTGCATCGATTGGCTAAGTTTGAAACCGCGGAAATTGGGGTATGTCGTATAATTTTGCAACGCACTGTATATGTTTTCTATGGTTGCCACTTTGGAGCGAGATTTACGAGATTTCTTCTCGAGGAGTGGTGTTGATTGTGAAACCCATACCTGTCGGGGTGTCTGAACCAACACAGCGCCACTATTCACGGCGGATGCCCAATACAGCGCTTTAGACCACTAGGCCACATATACAAGTGCGAGAGTCACTCCCTGTTTTGTTGCATACACTCCCTCAACAGTTCTCCGTATCCGTTGAAACTTTGATCGATTTAGCGATTGTAAATATGGGTTTCTGAAAGGTGCACGTGTCTAACTTTTGGATAAAACAGTTTTTCGACCTTGGATGATAAGATTTTGGGATTTTCTACGAAAATCATCTAGGCGACAAAACATTAAATTTTAAAAAAGCGATTTCGAGAATCTCTTGTTGGATCACCGCTTGCAATCGAAACCACGACACACAATACGTGGCAGTACATATGATTGTCGAGGAGGCAACCTCATGTTTTTTCTTCATAAAGTGAATCAAAAAGTTGAGATTTTTTTTTAGAATCACGGACCAACTTTTTTCCTTAATCTGTTTCACGCTTTCCAGTCTACATAAAACATAGTTAACTTACTCCTAGGAGAAGAAATGATGTCCAGACCAAAACCACGTAAGTTTCATGCCTTCTCTCGAGAACGAAACAGTTTCGCAGACATCTTTTTTAGATGGCTATCCTAACAAATCTGATTTTACTTGCAGTGAGCGATTACTGGGAAAAAATTGAAAATGGTTGAAATTGGCCACAACAACTTCTAGGAAATTGATGTTGAGCTTAAAATAGGAGTTAAGCATGTGAAATCTATAACGGAAACATATTTATAAAAGCTACGAACAATTCGACGTAAATCTCAAACAGATCTTTGCCAGAAATCATTGAATCATCAAGTAAACCTTCGAACGTTTCGCCTGTCAATTGTCATTTCAATTCGTTCTTCCCAAAGATCATCAGAAACCTTGAGCTTATAGTCCACAAAATTGTCTTGGTCTAGAACTGTGTCGAAAACTCGTTTTGGCGTGCTTTTGAGGACGCCAATCTCAGTCATTTCTCAGTCTGCGCCCACTCGCCTACAACGGCTTCAGCTGGGCCACGAGCCCCTAACGTCTGCTCTGAGCGTAGTTTTAGGGCTCATGGATATCCACAACCTTTCCATCGGTTTGTGGTCAGGGAAGCAGGCCGGCTGTTTAAGCAAATTTTCATACTGTGCTTATCTGGGCCAAATTCCGGTCCGCATTTGCGTCTCGACACGCTTCGTGGCCGCACGCGCTCGAGTCAATCGGGTTTCCAGCGCCAAAGCCGACTCGATGTGGCTTTTTTATACAATTTTCTTCAATCTTCCTTAGTTTCCAGCTTCCGAAACCCACCTAGAGTCAGCAAATCGGCGGCTGCGGCGCTGGAAGCTCTTCTGACTCGGGCGCGTGCGGCCGCAAAGCGTGTCGAGACGCAATTGCGGACCGGAATTTGGCCCAGATAAGCACAGTAAGTGGTCTGAAACCAAGACGGCGTCATCTTGCTGGCAAAAAAGAAGGCGGATACGTCTTGAATTGGAAAAGAGGTAATGCTTGAACACTTCCCAATAATCGTTGAGTTGATTGTACATGGTGCGAATACGTGGTACAGCTAGTCAACACAGCGGGATCTGTCATCACTTTGGGAGAGAGAGATTCCTACTCATAAGGTTTTCTCTTCCAAAACTCCCATTTGAGGATGAGTGCGTGTTCTTGCGTAGATCCTTCCCAAAACCTATTCCAGTCAAGGACAAGCGCGATCCGAAAAGATCCAACAGATAAACTTAGCATTGAAGATATATACACAAAGACCCACACTTACATATCTCGAGTGAGAACTTTGGAGGAGAAAGCGTCATGAGCCTCCCGAAGTGACGACGGATTCAGCTGTGATGCCGAGCTGTACCACGTGTTAGCACCACGTACTATGTGTGAACTCAACAATTATTGGGAAGTGTTCGTGCATCAACTCCTGTACTTTTCGAGGCGTAATGGTCTTCTTTTTTCCAGCAGGACAACGATGGCTTGATTTTAGACCATTCATGACAATTTTGTTGTATGGCAACCTGTTCCCCGGAAAGGTCGCGGGATATTCCTGAGTTTCAAGACTAAGCTCAAAGTAAACTAGGAGTTCCTGATGATTCTAACCATGAACGAATTGCTACAGAGGTTGAATAATTGAAACTCTCACGAGGACGTCAGCTATATCTTATAATTTTGCAACGGCCATTTTCAACATTATTCGACATAAATTTTCTTGGCAGCTGATCCAAATTTCTGATAAATCGTACCCTGGGGTTTTCGAGGGTGCTGCATCGATAAGAATCGTTTTTCTGCTTTTTTTGCCTATCTTGAAGACGGTCCCATGCCGATTCCAATTATGTTTTTGGAATCGTACAAGACCTTCTGGGAAGGGAGTTATGGTCCCTCAAAGATTGAGCAAAGAAAACATGGTGGACGAGTTGTCCGAGGCTTGTAACTTCCGTCTTTTGCAGCCGATGTATGCGAGCTGACCTGAGTAAAGAGAGAAGTTGAGAATGAAGGGAAGAACGGGGCTAATAATCGGAAACCATCACTCATCTCACGATCTCGAGCATTCATTTGTTTATGTCGGTGGGCGTGGAAAGTGCATCTGGGGTGTGATGAGCTGACGGGTGTCCAAGTTAGGGACCGTAGGGGACCGTTCCAAGCTCAATTTTCATAGTTTTTTCAACGTTAGGGTTGCGCTTGGCCCCGCAGCTACCGATCTCCACCGAAAAATCAGACATGGTTTTTATCGTGGAGACTTTAACCGTTCGTTCGCTCAATTGACATGAAGTTCAGAACTACGAAAATTGGGGTATGGAGTGTAATTTTGCAACGCACTGTATTGCCCTCTACTGAACTCTATGTGAATTTCCATCAAAAATCCAAAAATTCTCTGCCCACGTGAGACGTGGGCAGTGACTTTGTTGTATTTCACTTCAGACATATAACGAGATAACAGATATTCTTTCCAATCCGATCAGGTGCTTCACATGGGCTGGAAATGGAACTGTGGGTGAAGTAAGCTCAGCGTAATTACATAGCCTCCCCCCCCCCTCTTATAACCCCAGGGAAAAATATATGAACTTAACAGTTCGCTAACATGGTGGTAATACATACGAGTTCCCTAGTTGGGGCCATCACCTCTGATCACCCCATTCAGAGGTTGATTCATAAGTAACTGTAGCCGAAAAAACTGAGAAACTCTGAATATTTTATTTCTCCTATCCATAATTGCCTAAACAATCTTCTTCCATTCCAAATGTCATAATCGTAATTTTCTGTATTTTTCAGTGCCATTATTCGACAGCGACGATTTGTTAGGATCAGTGACTGCTGATGAACGTGGAGTGTTTTGTGTTCGAGGTTTCACATCAGAGGTTGGTTTTGTGGATCATATGTTTGAGAATATTGTATGCTTGTTTTAGAGCTATGCCGTTTTGAGGGCATTACAATTGATTATTTCTGTGCCCAACAGTTTTGCATACAACCCAGCATCCTTGTGATAATTTCAAACACAATGGGATTCTGTTTGACTAGCGCCACATAACCGCACACTTTTCTAGAGCGAGCTTAGCGAGGTATATTGCGGATTTCGGGCGGAAGGTGGAAGAGGCCCATAAGAGGTACGGGTCACGAAGGACCGGCGTATAAAATTCTCCCTATAACGCAGCGCGAAATAGGGAATTGTTTGGTTCGGGGGTGGAACGTTTAGGGGTCGTTCACACTTCCGCCGCCGGGCGGCGCGGCGAAGTGAATTTTTGTAAGGGGTCGTTTATACTTCCGGTGGCGGCGAAGTGCAATCCCATAATATTGATCGCACCGCGCGGCGTGATCAATATTACAGCAATGCACTGTGCCGCGCCGCTCGGGGCGGAAGTATAAACAACGCCTAATATTGATCACGCGGCGAGGCATGATCGATATTGTAGGATTGCACTTCGCCGTGCCACTCGGCTGCGGAAGTATAAACAACTTCTTAGGCCGATGGGCTAGAGCGCAGAGACAAGACTCCACGGCAGAGTCAGGCGCAACAACTCGTCTGCCATGCCTCACCCTTAGCGTTTGCTGTTTTAACGCGCATCTGGGCATTGCATTAAAGGCAGTGTTCACGATAATCTCGATTTTGGGATTAATCGCTAAATCGAAGGTTTGGCCAACGGATAGAACTGAAATGGCGAAGAAATCCAGAAAAACGTACCAGAAGGTCACAAAATTCTTAAAAATCTCACCCCGCCTCTTTACTCTCAGTGGAACTGTTTGTTGTGACAATGAAATCTTTTGTGGACCCGTCTTTTGCAATTCTCTATTCTGTATTGCTTCGTTCTTTCCTTCGGGCCCTAACTAACACTGTTTTGCCCGAAATATTCTCCCATTTTTGATTAGTCCGATTTTTTACTGGTGACAACCACCGTGAACATGTTTATCCAACCGGAAAACTAGTCCAGGCAAGAGAATAATGTCACCGAAATAAGACGATTTAGTGCGTTTCTCGCTGTTTTTTCGTAATTTTGGTAACACTTGGAAGTCAACGCATTGTTTTATGTGAAAAACTCGGGGACAAAAATCATCGCGAACCCTGCCTTTAAGAAGATTTGTGTTTTGATTGTACTCGGAGGGAGAGGGGCCTGAGAGGTTGAAAATAGGAAAATTGCACTGCCCATCCTATTTTTGGCCGGTCGTGATCGTTCGTTTTCTCATGCTGCAATGGTATAAAACTTTCGATAATGACCAAAAATTATGAAAAAAAAAGGTATGAAGAGGTAGAAATGTTGAAATGTAAAAATAGTAAATTTCACGAGCTAATTCACTTGGAGGGATGAGAGTGAAGACGCGCGGTATGGTTGTTGAATTGATTTTCTAACTAAATTATATACTTGAATGTTTGTTAATAAAAGCTGCTGGTTATACTCTGGCATTCGCTCGCGTGTAGCCCTACACAAACTCACTTGTTGCCCAGTGACACCTGGGCAACAAGTCATTTTTCTGGGGCGCGACATGGAAAGTGTGGGGCGATTGTGAGCATTTGTGCCCACAAAACCACTTGTACCCCCACTAAATCACTAGTCGCCCCGCGAAATCACTTGTTGCCCCGAAAGAGCAACTGCTGACCCTAAAATCACTTGTTGCCCCGCAAAATCACTTGTCGCCCCGCAGGTTCACTTGTTGTCCCGTAAAACCACTTGTTGCCCCCCCCCAAAACCAATTTTTGCTCGGAATCATCATTTGATCGTTCGGATCCCACTGCGTTGTTTATTCACGAATTCCGTCTACCCTCTAGACACCTTGTACTTCTCAAACCCTTCTTCTTCTTCTTCTTCTTCGTCCTCTTCCCCTCTTCCTCCTCTTCTTCCTCTTCTTCCTCTTCTTCCTCATCATCTTCTTCTTCTTCTTCCTCTTCTTCCTCCTCTTCTTCTTCTTCTTCTTCTTCTTCTTCTTCCTCTTCTTCCTCTTCTTCCTCGTCTTCTTCCTATTCTTCCTCTTCTACCTCGCCGCTTGTGAGTGTGACTTAAAGGCAGTGGTCGCGATGAAAAGCGTTATCTACAAAACTATAGAAATCAGCCTAGATTGAAAACAGCTGAAAAACTATGAAGGTAGCGCGGTGAAAAACGGGCTAGAATCAGAGTTTCTAGGGCCCAAAGATGGTGCGTAGTATTTCACCGGGAGTGTGCAGGGTGTCATGTGCATGTGTGCAGTACATATAGTAGAGGTGCAAGACCCAGTAGGGTCCTGCACATCCTGCGCACTCCCAATGGGATCCTGCACACTCTCAGTGAAGTCCTGCACACCCCCAGTGAGGTCCTGCACACTCACACTGTGGTACTGCACCAAATCATAAACGTCCTGCACCCCATCCACGACCACTTGCATACTCTTCAGCAAGCATAAGCGTAAGGAAAACGCGTTATCGTATGTGATCTCGCGTTAATTCCGCGCAAAACTGCAACCAAACGGGAGCTGACAGAGAAAATGGAAATAGTGTGTGAATGAAGAAAAAGATGGATAGCTTCCGAAAAAGTCCTCCGGAGGACGGACTTACCGCGAGCTGGAAAAAGCTCAGAAAAACTTGAAAAAAAAATCTAAATCACTAATTTTTCTCCAAAAAAAAGGCAGAGCGGACCATTTTTTTGAATTTTTTTTCAATGCGTATCTAGTGGCTCATACAGTGAGTGTGCTTAGTTTAAGAAATGCCTGGCGCATCTCCTGAAAATCGTCAACTGAAAAGCTCACGGTCAGCTGCAGTTAACCGCGAGTTAAATCGCGGTTATCTACCCATTTACTACCACCCCAGATTTATTTCTAAATGCTCCTCATCAGACTAGAAGAAAATCACGAATAAATTAGAGGATATCAAACGATTAAAAATTTTCGAATATTCGAATAAACGAATTATTCAGAAAACTGACTTTTCCGAATATTCGATTGAACGAATTATTCGGATAATTGACTCTTTCGAATATTCGAATAAGCGAATTATTCAAAAAATTGACTTTTTCGAATACTCGAATTATTCGAATATTCGATTATTCGTTTATTCGACCGAATACTCGTTTTCCAAATATTCGTTGACATACTCTAGAAGAAATCGGGAATCGTTTTTTTCTTCAAATGTTCGGTGTTGCGAATAATTCGGAAATGTTCACTTTTCGAATATTCGAATTTCCGAATAATTCGGAAATGGCCTTTTTAATTTTCGACTTTTCGAATGATTCGAAGTCGCCTTCTTTAATCGAATATTTAATTTACGAATCATTCGATTTGGTCGAAGTATAGTTCCCACCCCCATGAAATTTTAGGGTGTTTTTGAGAAAAAAAATCGGATTCTGCTCAAAAGTGGCAATCGGGGGCAATATCAATATGTCACGGTATCAGGCAGTAAACATAGAGAACTCTTGAAAGAAAAACCATTACACTTCCGTGTGAATTTTGTGCCGGTGGCAAATTATAGACTTGTATCTAGCGTACCACTTCGGAAATCGTCTAACGTCGCGATTTGCCATCAAATTTTCCCTAAAAAAAAGCTTTGAAAGAATCAAGTCGTAAACTTCAGAAAATTGACGCATAAACCCCAAATTCGTGATCAGCGCCCCAAATAACACAACTGGGAGGATATTAAGTTAAATCTGGAACATTTTTAAAAACGCTTTCGGGGCCCACTAATTGATATGAATAAACCCCAATCGAAAATCCGTACAAATCTATAACGCTATCAGTCTGTACAAAGTTTGGGTAATGTGCCTTCACCCAAACTTGGGCCAGAGGGGTTGTTTTGGGCGCTGAACACAATTATGAGGTCAGTTTCCAAATTTTCTAAAGACTAGTGCACGTTTTGGAAGGTACAAGAGGTACAGAAATCTGACGAAAAACGTCTATAACTCCTTTCGGTGTGGTTTAAGGCAGATGCGAAGACCATAATCGGTTTTACACCAAAAACGGTTCTAGAGAGTTACATTTCTTCTAGAATAGTTAGGCTAACTAAAAGTAGCTCCCTTAAGAGCCTCACTAGTCATGAGCTTATAGAAGAAAGTGGAAAATGGAGGAAGATTGAGGTGATGATCAGGAGAGAAAGTAAACACGAGGGCGCACGCGACGCGACCGCACACGCCACCGCCCAGGCCTCCTCCGTGCCGGCGCTAGCTGGGGCGAAACAATCCACACAATGCTCACAAAGATTTTGTGGGCATTGCCCACAATCTTTTTTGTGGGCACTCGACTCTCGCGGGCGCGATTATGTGGAACGTCTAGCGCCAACGAAAAAGGACGCGAAATTGGCCACGCCCTCCAGGGCAACACGCGAGCGAATGTCAGAGTAATAAATATTATTTGGTAATGTTTGTAGAGGATTATTTCAAATGAAACCGGTGCAGAGATATGGAAAGCTCAGGCGTTACAGTAAAGGAGAAAAACCAGTTGTCGCAAGAGCTAGGTAGGCAGGAAAAGTAAGTAAACTATGACGAAACACTAGAGGAAGGTGGTGTATTAGACTTGGTTTGAAGTAATCGGAGCTGCCATTTGGCCTTAACGATCGACTATACTGCTGTGCGAGTACACAGAAAATTTCATTCCAAACTGTTGATGCGTAGAGGCCCAGCAGTCCATGGGTGAGGTTGAAAAAAGGTACAAGTTCTGAAATGATAGAGGTGAAGAAAAATTTGGCTTCCCACCTATACAGAAATGATTTTTAGAGAATTAGCAACATTTTGGGACCTACTTTTTTGGTGCCAAAAATTTTCTAAACAAAGGTTTCCCTATTTAAAATATTATAAGTTTCTTGTAAATGAGATTTCCGCGTGAAACTGTTATTGGGTAAGGTTTAGGTCCGACGTAGTCTGAGGGACTTCACTGCCCCAGGGAAAGCCTTTTTTGAAAAAATTAGGTTAGGTGTGAGGGAACGACGAAATCGACGATTCCCTCACACCTATAAATGTAGGAATTAGGTTTTTTCGAAAAAGCCCTTCTCTTGGGCAGTGAAGTACCTAAGACCACTACTTCGGACCTAAACCTTACCCAATCACAGTTCCCCGGGAAAATCTTATTTACAAAGAAAGTTATAACATTTTGAATAGGGAGCGTTCTGTAAAAAAATAATTTGGCACCAAAAGAGGAGGTCCCAAAATATTGCAAATGTTCTAAAAATCATTTCTGTATAGGTGAGAAGCCAACTTTTTTCGACCTCTATCACTTCGGGACCTCTTTTCGACCACACCCATAGACTGCTGGGACTCTACGCATCAACCGTATGGAATGAAATTTTCTGTGTATTCGCATAGCAGTAAAGTCGACAGTTGGCAATTAAGGCCAAATGGCAGCTCCGATTACTTCAATTCAAGTCTAATAGAATAATCGCCACACATACTTGTGCTGTTTGGGATTTTTTTTAGATTTCATTTTTTATATATTTTAAATTAGGACGAAATCATTGAAAAATTTGTGAAAATTGTAGTAGTGATTTTAGTGGTTGACGACCTCCCGGCTAGTGTCACCACACCCAAACTGGTGAGGTGGGGTGGGGGGGAGGCTGAAGGAGACCTTGCTGAAGGGGGGGGGGGGGGAGTCTGACCACTATCGAAATCCCTTACACCTCGCGCCGTACCCTGATTGAAACACTAGATAATGCCTCGCTTTTTTCGAGTTGTCGAGATGCCTATGATTGTACAGAAGACCTCCAGTAGGGCATCCCGCGTAGCGTGAAACGCTCATATACCTCAATATCACCATCTATTTTGTATTGAATCTGTATGCTTCGAATTCTAATATTACGGTAGGTCAGTGCGCGCGCGAAATTCAAATAATGAGAAATTTTGATTGAGTCTTGCCGAAAAATCTTCAATACATGCGATAACGCTTCCCGCATCATCTTAATTCCAAGAATAACTGGAGACGAGCAACTCTGGGAGACACCCGTTTTGGATTACTGCATTCTTAGAAGTCTTCTGAAGGGCCATTGTGAATGAGAGAATCTACATCTGCACCTCATGCGAAAACTAAAAGAATAATTGCAGGTAAAGGTTTGTACTGCATCGCCAAGGGTAAAGATTCGCACTGCATCCCTAAACAAGGCAATCGTCAAAATCTCTAGCGTTTTGACTTTCACATTAATCAATGCTTTCCTTGTGGTTGTTGGCGATGAGTTCTTGAGTGATTCAAGCTGGTTAAAGATTGATTGACCCTGTATTCGTCACACGCTTCAAAACAGCGAAGTACTCATGGAACTCTCAAAATTGTGATTCAAACTCTTTCAATGAGAAAAGGTAGTTCAATTGATATATCAGTGAAGTACAGGGTTAACACGTCACTGTTTCAAATCATTGTTGAATATTCCACTTACACAAGCACGAGGAATGAGACCATTCATTACAATAAGTTTCGTTGACGCTTTGCTACAGCCACGTGAATGCGCTCTAGTGATAGCGGCGTGCGAACGAGCAAAAATAGGTGATACTCTTGAAAAATAAATAGCGTTTCATCTCCTGATTGAAAAACTTCGAGACGTCTCCAAATTTTCTTTCGTGATCAACCAACGTTTGAAACTCAATTTTTCGGGTGGTTTCTTGCGAAATGAGTTGCAACTACATTTTCTCCGCAAGCTCAAGGATATTTGGAGAGAATTATGTCCTGCTAAAAACATATATTGGGGGCACTTTGACACAAGCGAACATTAGGAAAACCCTAATGGTTCATCAGAAACAAAATCGGCTTTGACTTTCGGAACAGGCGTCGCGCTCTTACCGCAGTGCCCGTCAAAAAATGCTATTAGATATCAGGAAACCAATGGTATCGATTGATCTGTTAGTCAGTGAGTAATTAACCTGCTTTACAGTTCCCCTCTCTCCCACCGTATGAAAAAGCGCAGCCCACAACGTAGTTCAGCGATTTGATCTGAAAACGTTAATATTGATTGATTTGATAATCAGTAGGAAATCAACTTGTTGGCCACTTCCTTCGACAATTTTGTGATTGATAAATTCCTGCCGATGCCCCGTTTTGCATATAAGATAGTATATAAATTTTCGCCGATGCTAGTTTTTGTATATCGGATTTCTCTGTAACTGGGCCGCGTTACGTCAAAAAACAGTTTTCTCGAAATCTCACTCCTTTTGTCAAGGCTCTTGGTGAAGAAATCCGACCATCATGTTGGAGGACGGCCAGTAGTGCGCCTGGGCCCGTAGCAAACCCCCTATTGTTGCGAACTCAGCGCTGACTTCGCGGCACCAGCATGAGCCTCACATCTAGGCAGTGAAATGTGTGTGATTTCCTATCTTTATGCACGCAGGCCGCCATAGATAGTGACAATGGAGGCAGCCATTTGTCAACGGTATATGAGAAACCCATGGACGTGAGGTAGGCGCTGAAGTACCTGATGGCGGCGCGATGTGCGAGGCGGCGAGCGAAATAGCACACACAGTAAGGGGTTGAGTAGAGTTCCAACAGGGCGCGGCACGGCCTGATGATGGAGATCCGTATGGCATTTGGATCGAATCCACACCGCGGGTGTGGCTAAGGAGCAGTTCGGCTAGCACACGCGACGGAAAAACGCTGTGCGCGCTCATCGTCCTTGGGGCGCGTTAACCGAGGGCCTTCGAAAAACGTAGTCGTTATCTCATTGTAGCCGTCCCCCTATCATTTTTTGCATTTTATTCACGTTTTTTTGTTTATAATGTGCTTTTTTTAGACGTAATGCTTCTCATACCATCGGTTTAATGGAAATCGCACTTTTTGTACAAGTTTTTTAGAGTTCTTTTTGATTGCTTTTTGAAGCGGATTGGAAGTTGATGATATTGATTCCGACGCAAACCATACGTCTGACACAACAACAACAAAAACGAAATGCAAAAAATGCTAAAGGGGAACGGTTAAGATGAAACAACAACAACTTTTTCGAGTGCCCTCGGTTAATAGCCACAATCGCGGTGTGGATTCGATCCACATGCCCTCTGCTCAAAACCTAACGGGAGTCATCCGCCGCCTTCTCGGTAATTGGTTGAGTACGTCCGAGGTGGTGACGGCGCCGGGGAGGCGACCCACTCTTTTGACCAGCTCCATAGGGATATGACCATCCGTACTGAAGTTGAGTGGAAGTTTGATTATTGAACTAGTTATTGAAATTTTCACCAATTGAGCTGTGAATTGATGAGTGAAACAACAGCCTTTACCTAAATATCAAATGCTGTTACCGGGAAAACTCCATGAACCATATCATCTTTGAAAAACCGTGAAATGTGGATTCGGTCAATGGCAACATTAATGTTGCCATTGAGTCGCGACAACTCGGGTAACCGATGCATCCCCCTCCCACAAAGTGAAACAGGAAAGCCACCAACACAGCCTGTCAAGCGACTCAGAAGCGAATGAAGTGGTTTCTTACTCGATGAATAATGATGCAATGCTTTTCTTCGATTCGCTGCGTCCCACAAGTATCTTCTCGCACCTACGATGTCCGGTTTTGTACGCGGATACAAAACGGAACTGAAAATCTGATTTTTGAGAGCAGAGCTTATTCGAAAACTCGGAACAACTATCAGTCGAGCAGATATTCACACTCCCTAGTTTTACGATCGGAAAATGAGATTTTCGCGAGAGAGAGTAGGCCTCTAATGTCGAAAAAGCCGGTTCGGGTGGACATTTTCACAGCGGATTTGTGGAAAATCGGGATGCTTTTCAATTCCACCCAATCAAGTGACGTACTGGGTGACCAGGAGTAGCACATCACTCATCCTCTGATGGTCTGAGCAGAAAAAGAGAATTTCGGGACAAGGAGAGGCCCCGATTGATGAAAAACCGCAATGGGTGGGATTTTCAGAGAGGTTTCGGGGGAAATGGTATTTATTTTTGCTAGAAACGGAATGGGACTTCTATAGGAATACAGTTACGGAGCTTCGGGGCGAAAAATAATTTGAAGCAGGAAAGCGTTTCCCTCCCGTTCAAGGTCCACCAGGCCGTTGCGCCAAACCTCGACGGACTTTTCGTTTTACTCAAAATTACGGTAGGTCGGTATACACTTGTACCGTAAAATATCGACATTTCAAAGTTGGCTGAACCTTTGTCATGGGGGGGTCATGATCACGAATCTGACATCCTTTCTGAATTACGGTGGGTAACGGGGGGTTTATTGCAGGGTCGAACCGGCCGCTGCGCCAAATTTTGGCGGAGCTACGACCTCCCTTTTTTACCGAAATTTTAAGAAAATTTGAAAAAAAAATTACGACCAGCCTCTCGAGATGAAGTATTGCTTGAGCTTCTTTTGTGTGACAAGTCTTGACACTTTTGAAATTTGTGGTTATAAAAGATAGTTTTCCTAATCCTGCCTCATCTTTCTTACAAAGTGGTTTGGAAAAATTTTCCATTTTTCTCCAAAAAGTATACGAGCCCCCGTATTTTCATTTTTTTCCGAAAAAAATTCCAGATTTTTAATGACCCCGTTGCGCCAAGTCGCAACCCTGCTCCGGTCTCTATAAAATCGGCGCAGGTTTACGATGCCAGCCGCGATCTGTACGTGCATAATTAATGTTTTTGGGGAAATGTGAAAGTTGAATTGAAAAACACCTCGGTTTTGTACTAAGGATTGAAACTCCGGGTGGGCGAAATTCTCGCATGCGTTCTAATTTTGTCACACTCCGGGGTTCCATCCCGTGGCTCAAAATTGAGGAAACCTCCGCACAAATGCGAACTCAAAGGCACAGTCCAACCTCAGAGGTATTTTTTGCTATTATGGTCCGGTCGCCGCCTATAGCAACTCTGCCAAGCGCGAAATCTCAATTCGCTCAAATAACCGAGGAAAAGCTAGGAAAAAGTCGGGCACGCCCCCTTTAAAGAAAAAATGGGTAACGCCCCCTGCCAGGTTTCCGACCTCAATAGGGAAGAGATGCGCTAATGATTTTATTAAAAACCTATGTTCTTCAATTTGTTTTCGGTCTGGCTTTATATTGTAGCCTGCTTCAAAACGATGGCTGCGAATAACGAGAAAATACAGGCTCGAGGCAACTCGTCCGCGAACTTTTGACCAATCAAAATCGAAATTTTTGAGGAGCCGTAACTCCGTTCGTAGTGAGTTCTGAGCGGTACTGGAGACACCATTGTGATCAGCGTGAAATTTTCTCCAAGATAGGCAGAAAAACGAAAAATCGGTTCTGAGGTTGGACTGTGCCTTTAAAGGCATCGTACGCGCTGAAAACCATGTTTCGTTTTCAAGCGTTTTTGAGATGTTAGCCCCCTATAGTGACTAAAGGTAGCGAAAAGCCCGCTCAAAAACGTTAACTTTTCAAGAAAAAACGTTTTGAAAAAACCTCTGAAAATCATTTGAATTTCGCGCCGGCATCGACTCGGGATAGTTACGCGGAGGGCGCAAGGAACAGTTCTACAATTCGTCCATTGGCGCAGCGTTGGAAGCAATCGCTCGTTGTGTGACGAGAAATTTCCAGTCGATAATGCCACTTCCGTCCGTCGGTGCGTCAGCGTACAGTGGCATGCCCTGTACTTAGCGACACGACGTTCTGCTCAAATATTGCGAAAGTGCCAAATGACTGACGGAAGGGCCGGCCCCTTTTGACGGAATTCCTTACTTTCCACTTCCTCTATGCTCACAATGGTACGTTTTTGAGCAGCCAAGCTCGTTGTACGTTCTCACAAGGGCCCGAGGAAGGGGTTGAGCATAAAAAATGGAAAGTGGATTTCAGCGCGTACGATGCCTTTAATAACTCGTCCGCGTCATCAGTTTCACACACTACAAACTTTGCACCAACCCGGGATTTGCCTTTCCCTTCCAAAATCAGGAGAGTTATGGGCCCTGAGAAGTGTATCGTACACACAAAGTCAAATTTTCATTTTTAGTTCAACGACAAGTTTCAGAGCTCAGAAAATCGCGGCGCCTTACCGGCATTTCCACAGACAATTCACATTTGGCAAAATCAAATGCCTTTGCCGTCCAATAGACCTATTACCTCCGAATTGATCTTTCCCTTAACATCAGCATGCATTTTCTGAAGATTGCAATGCTTCTGTTGTCCATCTTCTAATTGATAAAAACGGAGCGATAGTGATCGAGAAAATGGTACGAGTACTGAAACGCGCCCCAATGTCAAAACATAATTCGCCCCCCGAAGCTCCGTAACTGTACTCCATCTAAAGTAGAGAAACTAAAAAGAAAACATGGATATAAACATGGGCGAGTTAGAAAACATGGATATTTGACTGAGCAGTGACAAAAAAAAACAAAAAAGAACGATAAATTTACCTGCGTAAAAAAGCATGCCGTAAACTTAAAGGCAGCGGTCACGATGAAAAACGTTTTCGAAAAAACTACAAAAATCAGCTTAGATATAAAACAGCTCAAAAACTGTGAAGGTAGCGCGGTGAAAAATGGGCTAGAATTAGAGTTATTAAGACCCTAAATTTCCAGTTCGTGCACACGTGCACAGAAAGATCACAGTCTCATGCCAAGCAACCAAAAATCATCGACACTCAGAGGAACAAATAAATGCAATTTTACCTAATAAAAACAGTTGAACAATGAAAGCAAGCACTTCAGTCAACGTTTTTGACTATATGTGTATGGTTAGATCCGCGGCCTGTTTCCTCAAGAAAAAACGTGTAAATTCAAATCGCGGCTGGCGTGGTTTAAATCTCAATCTCTGAGGATTAACCCGCCGCGCCAGCCACGTTTTGAATTTAAACGTTTTTTCTTGAGGACGCAGGCCGCGGACCTAACTATACACAAATCCGAAAGTCATTGATTGAAATTCAATTTCAAGCCAGCTGATGTTCTCGATATTAGAGATCATCGATGCCGATGATGTGGGGTGGACTCGTCCACCATCCAAAGACAAGAAAGTTCAGGCTTCGAATTTGGCCCAGAACAGCTATTTTTTCGCGATTTTTCGTATAGGTTCTACTACTCTATACCCAGAAAAGGGTTCAGAGAGGAAAAGAAGACGAGCATTTTTGAGCGCGACCACTGCCTTTAATTGTTTCCTATCTTCGTTTACAGAGCGTACAATTTATTTGACGGTAGAGCAAGTCCCCGCCGTTGCACCGCCAACCCGTTTTCCACCGCCAAATAACCGTCCCGGTGTTTTGAAATTCTCTGTATCTGCGGTGCAACAAACAACTCGACTCCTCCCCGTTTTTGCTCCCGCCGTTGCACCGATGAGCCCTTTTCCCCCGCTGAACAACCGTCAGCGTGTCTGAGATGTTGGCCGCCTTCCTGCTCAGGTACTCAGGACGACGGCCGGCGAACCTTTCCCAGCTGGCCCGCGGTCTCCGTCCTCCGGCCGCCCGCTTTTGGTTCGCCGGCCAGCCGTATGTCGACGGCCCGCCGAACTTTACCAGATGGCCCGCGATCATTTTTTGTATTATTGTTTACCTCAAGCATGTCATCCGGCCCCACGGCGGAGAAACGCCCCGCCTCGGTCCGCCGCAGTCTGCGGTGAGGAACCACCCTCTCCGCGGATCTCGGCGGAACCCACCCTCACCCCAGCCGTAGAGATACCCCTATCCCCTCAGCGGTCAAAAATATGCTGGCCTCCGGAGAGTGACTCGAAGTCACCTTACAGGGCTGGCGTTAGAATGCCGATTGAGGACTCTAGTGAGATGAGTCGCCTTTTATACCGGTTGTGCACGTGATAGCCACGTGATCAGTCGTGATCATTATCAATTGTCTTTCCAACCAGCCGATGGCGTGGCGTCTTTTGTGGTTCGCGGGCGAGCCAATATCCGCGCTGCGTGTGCGTCGCATGCAGCATGGTTCGCCGCTGGCCGGCACCCTCGAAATGTGGGGCGCCGGCCGTCGTTTTCGGCATAGAGGTTCGCCGGCCGTCGCCCTGAGTACCTGAGTGGGTGGCATTCAATCAATCGCGCCCATCACCTGTTTATTTTTGGCCGATCTGAGGTATTCCTATTCTTCCAATTTATTCCTGCTGTTTTGCTTTATTGAGTAGATTTTTTAAATGAATATGCATGTGAGGTGTTTTGTATTCTGTGTTTTGTGAGCATATACAGCGGGCTTCGTTCTCGAATCTACGAATTTAACAAAAAAAAAAGTTTTCCTGGAACTCTACTTTGAGCGCTGACCATTTTTTAAAACATTTGCTGCTTTACTGATATTATTTCTGAATAACTAAGGTTTTTTTTAGCTTCTTGAAGGAGGAAAAAGATCAGAGAATGAAGCAAGTCACGTTTTTCGTTTCCTGTTTTCCACACCTATTTTTTTTGTACAAATCGGACTTCTCTAAAAGTTCCACAAGCTTTTTTCCTTGACGAAACCCGCTCTATATGCGACTATAGAACAAGCTTATTCACAGAATACAACCCTTACATATGTGAAAAGTCAACTTGAAAACCAACTCAGAGGAAGACAAGGAATGAATGGAATAGTTAAGGCTAGCGAGAAATGAGAAGGTAACGAGGACTATAGCAAAAACTCAAACAGAAGGCGAGAAAACCCGCCACGACCTTTTGAAGACAGATAAAGGCACTGTTCGCGATAAACTCCATCCTCCAATTTTTCATGACAAAGGCTTCTCGTGGCTTCAGAAGCAGAACTGCGTTGAAGAAACGGGACGAAAAACTACCCAGGAGCCGCAAAACGGCTTAGAATGTGGGCAAACCCCGCCGCTGTGGGCAAGTCCGGCCCCTTTCCGCCCCTCGACGTGAACAAAGGAACACTCGAAATCGTGAGTTGAGCGATGGTTTTCGATAAAAAGCCCCGTTCTTCCCTCCATTCTCAACTTCTCTCTTTACTCAGGTCAGCTCGCATACATTGGCTGCGAAAGACGGAAGTTACAAGCCTCGGAAAACTCGTCCACCAAGCTTCCTTTGCTGAACTTTCGAGGGACCATAACTCCGTTCCCAGAAAGTCTTGTACGATTCCAGAGACATTATTGGAATCAGGATGGTACCGGTCTCAAGATAGGCAAAAAACAGAAAAGTGATTTTTATCGCGAACAGTGCCTTTGGAAAATCAAATGTCAGAGATCAGAAAAACTTCTATGAAAAGCAAATTTCATCTCTCTTTTTTTTCCCAACGAATAAAAAGATCAAACACAATGTTTAATGAAACAGTCCTTGTCATAAGCCAACTTGCATACCAGTAAAGTACCACTCCTATTGGAATGGAATGATAGTGAGGGAATGAAATGTTTGGTTACACACAAATGCATTTTCAAGCAAAATGGCAAGAAAGTTTCCTTTACACCTCTCTCGTTCGGGAATCCACTCAAGGAGAAAATCATGATCTATGTAAAAAGCTGAAGAAATTAGAACATTCAACGAGCTTGGAGATCAGGAGGGCTTATTAACATTCTGTTTCTGTAGTTTCCGAAAAGTGGTGAAGAAGACAAGCTCGAACAAATTCACATTCACTGGCGAAGAATTCGGGTATTGGGCGACGTGGAGTTACACTTTTTTCCAGCGAAAATCAACGTTTGGATAATGTTTGTAAAAACCTCGAGCATTTCACCGCAGCTAAAATGTTTGAGATGCACGAGAAGAATATTATAAAAGTATATGTATAAGACTTTGGAAACTCAGCTCCTGGGAAAGTGTTGAAAAAGTGTAATGAAGAAAATAGTCGTGATTCGTGATAGATTTAGGAGGGATGGAATGAGCTGAAGACTTACTATAACGATTAAATTTTGAAGGACTCTCCGTATGTTCTACTACATTTCATCATAGAGCACAGCTATTGATGTAAGTGAAGCCCCCGTTCACGAGGAATGCATGGCCCAGTTGCTGCGCGCGCTGATAACGCGAACAGTGGTTGTGGTTCGACGCCGTCGACCTCCAGATCTTTGAAAAGAAGTTCGTGCTGTGAAATAGGTCACCCCAAGTTGGCAGCCCTTGATGTCATCTAGGCACGATGTAGCTGAGGTTGGCTGCCATCTTTAGATGGTGACGACTTTGACCGTCTGCGTAGCTCGGAACTCCTAACTCCTTCTCTCACTTGCGTGAAACGTGACATTCCAAGCATCGTCGTCTCGATTGCGCGATGAGTGACGCGGATCGAACTTCCATCGTGCTTACGTAATACTCAGGTTTCCGAAACATACGTTAAAGCTGGAAGAACTGTGGAATCGATCAGGTGTGCACGGAGCCAGGTATTCTTCGTTTTCATCGATTTCCTCGACGGTTTTGAAAGCTCCCCAAGCCGCTCGTTTTCTCAAATTCAAATCCGGTACTAGATCGTTCTTCATGTTGACTTCGCGACCTAGACACGCATAGCTTGAGCATTCAGAGACGTTCGTTTCGTTGAGCCTGAATGGGGCATCAGAAACTCATCCGTTTTTGATTTCGTCAAAATCGGCTGGAGACCGACTTTTCCACACGCGTTGTCGAAATCGGTCAGCATTCGTTCGGCTTGCCTGATGGATGGTGTTATGAGAACAACACAGACAATGGGGTGGACCGACGGCGGACAAGTTGCGTACCGACAGCGGGATGGGCGACGTTTGGAACGCAATTTGCACGCGGTCGGCACGCAAATTAGCGCGGTCGATACGCACCGTCACGCGGTCAGTACGGAATACCACGCGATTAGTACGTATAGCCGCGCGGTCGGTACGTCTTGCCACGCGGTCGGTGCGCATTGTCACGCCCTCGGTACGCACTACCACGCGATCAGTACGCATCGCCACTCGGTCGGTAGGCATTGCCACGCGGTCAGTACGAACGCTTTTCGGATGCTAACAGCAGTCGGTACAAATTTTCACGCAGTCAGTACGCATTGCCACGCGATAGGTACGCGAGCTAACGTGGTCAGTACGCACTGCCATGTGGCCGGTAGGCAATGCCACGCGGTCAGTACGCAATGCCACACGGTTGATACGTACTGCCCCGCGGTCGGTACGCATTGTCACGAGGATGGCACGCACTGCCACGCGGTCTGCACGCATTGCCACGCGATCGGTACGCAAGTTAACTCGGTCGGTACGCACTTCCACGTGGTCGGTACGCAATGCCACGAGATCAATACGCATCGCCACGCGATCGATGCGCATTGCCACGCGGTCGGCACCCAATGCCACGCGGTAGGTATGACATAAGTACGCTGTCGGTCTGAATGCTGCATATACATAGTATTACCCGCGCTTAGTACGCATTCACACGCGGCAGGCCCAATCTCAGCACGCATGTAATATAGACTCCTTTCAAAGACTAGACCGCGGTCACTGCGCATGCACACTCGGCAGATATGCATTGCTTCCTTCTAAAATACAAGCTGTTGTGACGCATCGAAGCAATGGGTTTGTGACGAATGGTTCTTGTCATGACTGTGTATATCTGGTCACGACTGAAGTGAAAGTAATCAAGAGTCGGGGGGGGGGCGGGGTAGTGATGGTGGTGGAAAAACTCACAAACAAGGTGAAAAGACCCAAGAGGGCGGGATTCCCATCTCCAAGTGACGATGTTTTTTAATCAATACTATTTACTGCCAAAGATAATCAATGCTATACTAAAGGTAGACAAGATAAAGCACGCTTCCGGATAGCTGTCTCAGAGAGTGACTAAGCTCACACGTATCCGTTTCAAGCCAATCGCGTGTTTAGCTCAAAATTTATTTAATATCGATCTGTAATAACTATAGTTAGCATCGGGAATCCAGCCTCGTTAGATCGCTTCACCTTGCCTGTACTTTTTTTCAATGTGAATTTCACTTATTTTCACTCCAAAGGTGGCCAGACGTTTACTTTCATTATGAAGACTCGAGAATCCTTTCATCACGAAGGCTACTGCTGAGCCCTAATGCACGTCATTTTACTGTGAACAATGCATACCTTGGGCGTGTGCGTGCGTTATAACCACGGTTGAATCTTAAAGGTAAAAGGTTTTGTATTGCAAGGCATTTCACTATATTTCCTCGGCTTGTGATGGCAATCCTTGCATTTCAACATGTTCTGTAACTTCTCTTGCATTTCCTTCCTTCTTCCTGTCTCCTCCGTTTGGACTTAAATGTACTAACTGCGTTGTGGATGAGATCTTCGTGCGATCAAATGTTCTCGTTGATAGTAATTCTACAAATTTTTTTCAATGAAGTTTGCCTAATTGTGCAAAGTTTTCCAGTGTCTGTTTTGCTGCAGAAAAAAAAGGTTCGGTGAAATAGTTAAATGTGTCCTTAAAGGCCCAGCCCAACCTCAGGGGTAAAATTTGATATTATAGTCCGCCCACCGTGTATAGCAACCCTGCCAAGCGCGATATCTCAATCCGATCAAATAAGCGAGAAACTGCGGGGAAAAAGTTGGGGAAAAATATCCTGAAAACATAATCGAACGTTTTGCCCCGAATAGGGAATCGGATTCTTTGCAAACGGAAAAATTGGTCTGTGTAACTATGCCCAAAGGCAGAATGCACAAGAGCAGAGCTCTTGGTTCCCTTTCCAAGGCGGTATGCGCAGTTAAGCTTTTTGGGTATTGGGGGCGGGGCCTACTTTTTCCCTCTAGCTTCTCATTTGTTTGAGCGAGTTGAGATCTCGCGCTTAGCAGGGTTGCTATACGCGGTGGGCGGACTATAATATCAAATTTCACCCCTGAGGATGGGCTGCGCATCTAAAGGATTTAATGGATTTGAAAATATCAGATGTCGAATATCAATACTAAACACCTAAAAGCATGGCTAGACCATGAAGAACAAGAAGATGAAGAAAGGATTAATAAAAAGAGCAAGACGATCGAGAGCAAGAGAAAGAACAATATTCCCTAGAAAAACGATGAGATCACGAAAAAAAAGAAGGAAAAAGGAGAATAATGAATCACTTGCTTTGAAGGCAATGTCCACCATAAACCTCATTCTCGAGGTTTCAGGGTGAAACACTAAGTTGGCAGATGCTGGGGGGAATAGGGTCTAAGAAATCAGCGAAAACGGGCCAGAAAACAATAAAAACGGTTTTGAAAGTTATCGCGGTGCGCCTTCTTTTCCTGGTCCGCCCTCCACTCGTACGAGCTTGTGGCGCCATGCACGTCTTCCATGGCGAATTGCCAAGCAACTCTGCCGCGGCCAACCTGATAGATTCGCGCACATTTCGCGATCAGCGCTTGGTTGCTGAGCGTTTGCGGAAACCAGCAGGGCCAGTGAGCTCGTCCACGCTCTTCTGAGCAAGTGAAGAATGTTCTATCCTAGACGGAGGGGGGGGGGGACACCAGGTTTCATTCCTAAATGAAGAGAAGAGAGGGATTCATGTAAACGTTTCATAAACTAAAGAGCCCTAGATGCATATGAAGGAGAGAACAACAGTGCTTTGAAATCTCTCAGGGCTACAAACTTTAACTATAGTTTGTGGTAAATTTTGGAGCAGGTCTAATTTTTTGAGTAACGATAAACCATTGCATCAAAGAAGAGTTGGGCTCCTGAATGGTACACCACGATTAATCGAAGTATAACAGACGGACAAGGAAAAACCCACTGACGTCCATTCGGTGGAAGAGGCTCTTAACAACATTATAAATATCCAAATAAAGTGATAACTAAATAAATGAATAAACAAATATGTAAAGAAATAAAGAAATATACAAATAAATAAACAAATAGATGAATAAGTAAATAAACAAACAAGTTAATAAAACGAATAAAAGTAACATAATTACGAGAAGATGAAGAAGAGGAGAAATAAAAAGTCGTTAGGGTTGCGTGGCACGAAAAGGGAATGAAGAAAAAATAAAGAGAGCAGAGTGAGAAAGAATATGTAAGAATAGTAAAGAATACCCCAGGCGATTTTAATTGTAGGGGCCTTTTAGTTGAGTTTATTGGTCCAGCCGGCGGAGTCGGGAGAAAAGTCGATGAGGTGGTCACTAGCGTGTCCGATGAGGTGACAAAGGAGGTCATAGAGATTCCAGGTGACGAAGAACTCGGTAGAAATTTCAGTTCTGGTCGCTGGAAATCCAAATATTTCCCTAAATCAAGCGGGATTGTTACATAGTTAGCCTCCCCCGTTTTATTAACTTAGTGAACATAATTACGATCTCAATTATACGTTGCCGAGATACATGCGCAACGATAAACTGGGAGTTCGCTCACTGCTCTGCTGAAAAGGATCGGACGCTCGTGAAGCTCAATAATGATCTAACAACTATACATGAACCGAAATATCGCTGAGTCCTGTCTGCGTGTTCCGCAATGAACGCACCTGATTGGGAAGGGTTCTGCGCTCCTCCGTAGCAGATTGTGTATCACCCACTCTTAGCAGCTCGCACCACTGCTCCGGCCAAATCGCGGCTACGATTTACAGATAGGTTAATTTTCTGTTACTTGAATCGGCGCATACCATTTAGTAAATTTACCCGAGCTGTCCTAAAAGTGGATACCCATCCTCTAGCAAAGTAGATTCCTGAGTAGATTTTCCTCATTGCCCAAAAAACATATGATGCACGGACAGCTCAGAGACGGCGTAATGACATCCAACCAGCGGCGCGATTCTAAGCTATGATTGTATTTTTCAAATCATCATGGTCGCACAGTTAGAAGTAGACCGTTCGAGGGATGGGACACGCTCGAATTGCAGTGTTTGTTCACAGGGTGCTGTCACTTTATTTTTTTTGCCCAAACATAATTCAAAGGCAGCATTGATTTATCAAATCATTCAGATAGTAGCTGACATTAGATAAGACATTAAGGATATTCAGAGGATAATTTCGAAAAGTTTAGCTTCTTGGAAAAAGTAACGATTTGGCAATGTTATAATTACAAGAGATATAGATGAAAAAGTTAAAAAAAAACGTCTTGAAATATCTTTAAAAATGATTTGGCGCAAAATAACAGAAGTAAGGAAAAAACTTCGAAATGTAGTGATATGACCAAAGTCGGATTTGACGATCAATCATAAGCCAACTTTTGATAAGTAGTCACAGACCAGAGATAGTACTTTAGAAGCTTCTCCATTAAACTTATCAAAGCTAAATCAAGCGCGCATCGGATTTGAGCGTTACGTTCACATAGCTTGATAAATGCTGATTTCCGTTTTTCGGCTTCAATAAAATATTTTACGGTTTCCGTTGAGCGCTTGATTTAGCTTTGATAAGTTTAATGGAAAAGCTTCTAAAATCCTATCCCTTGTATTGTATTGTTTATCGGGATAGTAAGAAACACAAACTGACAAATCCCAAGATAATGAATGAACATCCGATATAAAATAAAAAAAAAACTATGAAAACAATCAGAGGAAAATAAAATTTAAAGAGTATGACTGGATAGGACAGTTAATCAGGGTGGGAGTGGGGTCACTTGGCGGTGAAGAGCAGTGGCCGGCCAACACTGCAAGCGGCTGGATGATAGATGCGGCTCCGGATACCATCTTAGTTGGTCCGTCAACCCCACCAAGGCCCACATGTCGATCACCAGAGGCCTAGAATCAAGAAAAAAAAATCCGCATCAGATGCTCGCAAGTGAAATGAGTCAAGTGAACACAATGCATGGAACAAGAACCAGCATCAAGCTTCCTCGCCCACCAACGCACGTTCCTTGAATTGTTTACAAACTGCGTACTGAAAACTCGTAGACTTCCTGAATTTAAAAAATTGTTCATTCAGATTATTCCAAGGCGTGATAACTCTAGAAAGAAAAGCGCCTTTGAATGACTGACTGTAGCATCCGTTATGACACAGTCTATAAACATGTCCCCTAGTTAAACCGATGAAGGGAGACAGGCGGAACATTTCACAAAGCTCCAGGTCGACTTCACCAGTGATCATTTTGTACAGGAAGGTCAAGTCAGTGATTTTACGGCGATCTTCTAAAGACAAGGAGTTCAGAGCTTTCAGTCGTTTCTCGTACGGCATTCTAAATTTCCCTTTGCGAGCGAAAATTCTATACGTGAAGCTTTTTTGAACATTTTCAATTTTCTCGATCAGACACGCTTTGTAGGGCGACCACACCGGAGAGCAATACTCCAGTATAGGCCTCACATAAGTGGTGAATAGTTTGAATAGTAGCAATGGATCACGCGAATGGAATGCTCTCAAAATGAAATTAGCTCTGCATTTTGCTTTCAATACAACAGCAGTAATAAATGTTTCGAAATCAAGATGGTCATCGTATGATACTCCGAGGTCTTTGATAACTCTGGAATGGCTCAAAACGGTTTCACTGATCCTAAATTCTACGGAAGGGTGATTTTTACCTAAACACATTACCGAAGTTTTCTCTTTTGAAATTTCTAGATCCCATCTGATGGACCATTCAAAGAGCGCATCTAAAGCCTTTTGCAAGAGTTGAGGATCATTTACGGTGTAAAGCTTTAAATCATCGGCATACATCGATGCTACCACTCCCGTTGGGAAAATACTGGGCAAATCATTAATGTACATCAGGAACATCAAAGGACCAATGCAGCTCCCTTGTGGAACGCCGCTTGTAGTGCCGTACAAGCGTGAATGCGTATCGTTTATCATCACACACTGCTTTCTGTCGGTAAGAAAAGAGGCGAGAAAATTTAAAAGGGAACCTTGAATTCCGAAGCTCCCTATCTTCCTGAGCAGCATGGGGATAGAAATTGACCCCTTGTCTGTCACTACTTATCAAAAGTTGGCCTATGATTGGCCGTCAAATCCTACTTTGGTCATATCACTACATTTCAAAGTTTTTTCCTCATTCTGGTTATTTTGCGCGAAATCATTTATAAGATATTTCAAGACGTTTTTTAAAATTTTTCACCTTCTATATTTCTTGTAATTATAACATTGCCAAATCGTTACTTTTTCCAGGAAGCTAAACTTTCAGAAATTTCATGTATTTCTCCCAAAGGTTTCCTTTTTGGCCTGATTTTTGCTTAGTGATTCCCATTTTGGAGAGGCGAAACTTACGACTACAGTTTGTCCTTCGCTGAATAATGAAATCGATACGAATCGGTGTTGTCGGGCGACTATAGCTACTGAAAATTGTGACTCGCAACCACAAAAAACGACCCTTGCTCTCCCACTGGGTCCCAAGCATTTTTTACGGCGTCCTGCGTACTCCCACTATGGTCCCGCACACTTTCTACAGCGTCCTGCGCATTCCCACTGTGGTGCCCGCAATCTTTCTGCGGCATCCTGCGCATTCCCTCTGGGGGCTCGCACACTTTCTGTGGCGTCCTCCGCACTCCCACTGGGGTCCCGCACACTTTCTACGGCGTCCTGCGCACATCCACTGCGTCCTGCGCACTTTTCATCGAACACCCCTTATTTGAAGGAGCAGTGAACTTCATTCGCCGAAGCTCTAAATTTCGTTCTTTAATCAGCACGTGCACTTGCGTATGAACCACACGCACGAATACGCGTGGCGTACAAAACGTGTGCGTATCAAACGTGTGAGATTGCTTACTGAATGCGTTTCATTGCTTACCGACCGCGCATAATCGCTTGCCGACCGCCCACACTAGTTTTCTTGCACGCTGAGCCTCCGATAGTTGCGTCCTGAACGCGAACATTTGCGGAACGACCGCGCAAACTGACAAACTGATCTCACTCATCAATTCGCTTGCGTACTGAACGCGGACGCTTGCGTACCGACCGCGCAGGCTGACAAACCGATCTGACCAACCAGTTTGCCTGCGTACGGAACGCGTGTGATTGCGTGCTGAACGCGAACAATTGCGTACGGACCGCGCAAACTTATACAAAACGATCTCATCGTCCAGTTTTCGTGCGTGCTGAACGCGGACAGTTGCGTACCGAACACGACCACTTGCGTACTGACTGCGTGTGCTCACGTACTGACCGCATCGAAAAGTCATATTCCGTATTGACCGCGCGCAAATATGAATGCTCGCGGTCAGTACGTTTCTATGGAAGTCCGCGAGCGGTTGGTACGCAGCACAGGCGTATCGACCGCGTGCACTATTTCGTTTGCGCGGTCAGTACGCAAATGCGCGCGTTTGGCACGAAATGCATTTTTTGCCCGCGGTCAGTACGATAGTGACACGCGGTCGGTACGAAACGCGATTTTTCGCCCGCGGTCGGTCCACCCCATTGTCTGAGAATGTCATTAGCAAAGCGAAGATGATTTAGCTGCCAACCGTCAACTTTCACTCCCATATCTTGCCATTCCAACTCGTCTTAAAGAGAGGCACTGAAAAGTTTTGGTGAAATGGTATCACCTTAACGAACCCATCTCTTCACATCGACGATGATCTCTCTGTAGAATGTTGAAATAGTAGTTGCGAAGTTGCTGTACAGCTCACTAAGTACCTTCACGTGTTGACTAGGAAGACCCTGGTTTCCCAGTGCTGCAAGAACCGTTTCTGTTTCAACGGAGTTAAAAGCCTTCTTGAAGTCGATGAACGTGAGGCAAAGCGGAGTCTTGTACTCTCGCGACACTTCAATAAGCTTTGCAACTATGTGGACGTTATCGACCATCCTGAATCCTTTTCGGAAACCTGCTTGCTCGCATGGCTGTCCTTCGTCTAGCGTTCTGTCGATCCTGTTGAGAATGACACGAGTGAACAACTTGTAGGCAACAGACAGCAGGCAGATAGGGCGATATTTGCCGATGTCGTGAACGTCTCCCTTCTTGTACAGCAACACAGTTTTGCTTTTCTTCCACTGAGATGGCACCTTACATTCCGACAAGTAACGAGTGAAAAGCCGTGCCAGCGTGGGAATCAGAGTCGGTGGGAGGTTCTTCAGATTTTTGGGTCTAATCCTATCGGGACCGGGTGCAGTACGATTTTTTACCGAAATGATGGCATGCCGGATCTTGGGACGGAGAACGGATGGAATGACATAGTCGTCCTGCCTCAGTTGGTATGGAGGCACATGCGCGTGGCTATTGAAGAGATCGGAGTAGAAGTCGTGGATGATCTTTCCCAGTGCCCTTCAGGAAGCAGTGACTGTTCCATCGGGGCGTCGAACTGTGGTCATCTTGGTCTTGTAGTTGGCAAAGTTTCGGCGATCGTCGCGGATGCTTTTCCCGGCTTCCGCAGCTTCGGCCATGACTGCTGCTCTTCTCTCCTCCGTGTCTTCTTCTATTGCTCCCTTGCATAGCTTTGCAAGTTCAGACGTTAGTTGATAGTTGCCTGTTGCTCTTGCAGCTCCACGTTGGCGAATCAGCTCAAGAGTTGCCGAACTCAAACGTCTTTTGGTAGACACCAAGCTCTCTGCTTCCTTAGCACTATCGCGAAGATGCTGAACAAACCGATTATACTCTTCGTCGATGTTATCCGTACCGGAATCTTCCCAACAGCTAGCCAGTGCGGTAAAGAGTTCCCAATTGATGGTGGTCCTTGGACTCCTCTTCTTTAACTTCGCGGCTTTCTCCGCCTTTAGCGTAAGGGAAAACCTGGCGCGGAGAAGACGGTGGTCCGAGCCAGCGTAAAATTTCGGAACAACAGCGACATCGGTTAGGCAAAATCTGCGGTTGACGATGATGTGGTCAATTTCATTGTGGTACCGTCCACCGGGAGACTCCCACGTCCAACGTTGTGAGAGGGGCTTCTGGAACAGTGAGTTACCCTTGATTGTCTTGGTCGACATGATGAACTCAGATAATCATTCACCCTGCTCGTTCCACTCTAGTGCGTGGGTCCCGATGTGATGCTCTTCAGGCGTCCTCCTGGAGCCAATCTTGGCATTGAAATCGCCGATTATGGCTTTCAAGAAGGTACGGTCTTCTCTGAAGAACTTCTCCAGTTCCAAATAGAATGCTTTGATCTCATCTTCATCATGGCTCGATGTTAGTGCGTAAGCGACGAAGACTGTCAAAGCAGGCGTTGATCCACATCGTTTCAACCGCAAACGTCTTAATCGGGTCGTTAAAGGTTTGAACGAACAATCATGCGCTCATACGATAGCAATGATACAAAAAATTTCTTTGATTTTGACAATTCCTTGATCTGAGGCTTGCATAAATTACAGGGGCGGTAGTAATCTGGCCTTAATTGCGAATTAATGATAAAAAACATCTCTCACTGATGTGGAGTAGACAACCATTATAATGAGGAGCCAGCCCTGTGTTGAATGAGGAACTACATCGCTGTAAAAAAAACTTTACCACGCCTGAGGGAAGCGAACCAGGCCTACACTGGTGGAGCGACTCAGAGAAACTCACGGCCCGTCCGCGGCGGCAGACGAGCTTTCCGGACGGTCCGCGGCGCTTGGCGGCTGATCCGCGGCAGGATTGATAGTGGGACGGTCAAACGGCCGATCCGCGGCGCTGTTTGTTCTCGAGGGGTTGGCTCCGGGGCGCACCACCAATCCACCATCTCAATACCGATCGATGAAAACCAGCCACATATATTTTTGAGTTGTTTTTGGATTGAACGACTCCACCACCTTATTCCCCGCAGTCTTAGACAATTTCCCAGCCGCTGTCTTCGACTTTCTCGTATTTGTAACTTCTTCAAACCGTTATATCTACATGCACGCTAATTATTATTTCTGGATGCCGTCGCAACAGCTTCTAGGGCAGAAAAAATTCCCGATGGTAAGTAAATTTTCACATTCTCGTTTATTTTTGAGATTCTC
Source organism: Aplectana chamaeleonis (assembly GCA_029168955.1). Classification (NCBI taxonomy): domain Eukaryota; kingdom Metazoa; phylum Nematoda; class Chromadorea; order Rhabditida; family Cosmocercidae; genus Aplectana; species Aplectana chamaeleonis. The sequence goes on along the minus strand of JAPDOI010001032.1, from coordinate 73,001 downwards.
TTCTGATTTTGTTTTTTTTTCATTCAAATAATTTTCATGATTGTTTGGTTTCGCAAATCTCATGTGTTTTTTTTCAAGAGTAGTTCCGGTTTGATACCGACTTTGATCGATTTCGGCATGAAACCAGATCTACCCTAGAAAACCAAACAATCATATAAATCACTGGAATGTAAGGAAGGAAAACAAAAAGAGAGAATCACAAAAATAAACGTGAAAATGAAAAATTACCTAACACCGTGAATTTTTTCTCCCCTAGAAGTTGTTGCGGAGGCATCTGGAAGGATACAATTGGTGTGCGTGTAGATATAATACTTTAATATATGAAGAAACATAGAAGGACGGGTTTGGTCACAGAAGCCAAGAAAATTGAAGAAAATGAAAAAAAAAACACCTACAATCAGCTTATCGGCTACGGCGCCGGAATCTCGTCCGGCTCGAGCGCATGCGGCCGCGAAGCGTCTCAATACGCAATTGCGGAGGAATTTGACGCAGAGGAGTGGAATTTGACGCAGAGAAGCACAGTACATGAACTCTGTTTCCATCGAGTGGGATATTCTAGTAGAGCACCACTCCCAATTAGATGGAAACAGTCAGTTCGCCCACCCCCAATCGACTCATTGGCCGTGAGACAGATTTCGGCATTGTTGCACGCTCTTCGCGCTAGCTTTCTTATCTCCTCAGAAAGCATCAGTATCACAATTTCGCAGGGTTACTCTACCGGACGACTTATTTTCAGAGGTAGAACAGCTTAATTTACATGTAGAACTGGCTTCGATGTGCATTCGAAGACTTGTTCAGTTTATAGCATATTGTAATGTATGCCCATGGTAACATGAAGAACTGATTGTGCAATAACTAAGTGTTACAGGTCTTCAGTCTAAACTAATATTACAAAGCTGTTGCTTAAGAGTCATAAAATATGAGCTCTCGATTTCGAGAATTTGCAGCTCATGATCATACATTAATCATAATTATACATCACCGTTGTCTAAAAGATTCCAATAAAATATACTATTTTCACAATACTTCTTCAGCGATACATTTAACAGTTGTACAGCTAAACTATATCGAAACCAGTTATGCATGTTAATCGAGCTGTTCTACTCTTGAAATTAACTCGTACGTTGGAGAAGTCCTGCAAAATTGTGATATTGAGGCTTTCTGAGGAGTATGGAATGCTAGCGCGAAAAGCGTACTCCAATGCCAAAATCTGTCCCACGGCCAATGAGTCGATCGGGGTGGGCAGGATAACATGATTCAAAAGGACGGTCCGCGGCGGCTCTCAGGACGGTCCACGGCGGCTGTCAGGACGATCCGCGGCGCCTGCAGGACGATCCGCGGCGCTGGCAAGATGGTCCGCGGCGCATTGCCCGCGCATCCGCGGCTTCGGTGAAGGATCGTCCGGTCGTCGGCCGCGGACGCTCCTGCAAAAGCGCCGAGGATCGTCCTTGGACTTCTCTGAGGAGAGCAGCGCGACATTGCACTGCGCCAACGCGCTAACAGTTCAGTGCGAGACCGGGCACATCAGGTAGTGGTGCAAAGCATTGATTGCTAGCGCATTTAGTGGAGTCCCAATTTTTTCCCAGTCCTATGTGTACTCGAGAGGACATTTAGCGAAGATCGATCTGAAAGCGCTGCGCCCTCTCTTTTGCCGCACTGTCTCCACGAAATCAGCGGCAGCCACCTGTCGCTTATGTTCGCAATCAGCGACATTTTTTTAATTTCAGATTAAGATGAGTTTGCTTCGGAGCTGAATTGCTTATTAGGAGTCGAGATTTTGCCTAAGGCATCCCTATGCATCAAACAATCAAACAATGTTTTTGAGCTTTTTTAAATAAATAAATAAATAAATAAATAAATAAATAAATAAATAAATAAATAAATAAATAAATAAATAAATAAATAAATAAATAAATAAATAAATAAATAAATAAATAAATAAATAAATAAATAAATAAATAAATAAATAAATAAATAAATAAATAAATAAATAAATAAAACTTTTTGAGCTATTACGCAGATGTCGCTCAGATGTAATTCAAATCAACGTTTTCGGTTGCATATTAGGTCAGATTACTACCGCTCCAGGTGAATGACATCGAACCATACATGTTAAGAATAGTACTCAGGAATTCCCGATTGTCACCTGGAGCCTACAACTCCTTCCTGTTGTAACATGGAGGGCAAACTAACCTCCCGTTGTCACCTTGAAGCGAAATTTCGTCACGTTTTGCACTTTCTGTTGTGACTTCGAGGTGACGCGGCTTATTTTGCAACTTTTAACATGTTCTGATGTGGTGAGACCGCGACAAGCGAATCGTAGGCGTCACAGACGGCGCGAGTCAGGCAGACTGTGGGAGGGCGCAGACACTCAGACCTTTTTAAAAATTTGATGGTTTTTCTTATTTTGTGCCCCTCTTTTCTTCTTTTTTCTGATGTGTGTTTTCGTCTCCTGTTTGACTATAATAGTGGTAGAGTTATTCGCAGTAGTTGAGGAATTGATTAAAGGCAGGGTCCGGGCAGAATTTCGATTTTGAGATTTCCCGCTGATACGGTGCTCTTGCTACAGGTAGTCCCAAGGAACATGCGAAAACTGCGTGAAAACCGGTCTTCTTCAAGTTATTCCAGCAGCTTCCGTCAACCGCTGTGTCAGAAAAGTCAGAAAAAAGTGGCATTCGTCCATATTTTAGCGGTCGTCCACGCATTCTTCAGAACTGCAGTGTAAATATCGGTCAATCGAGCCATGATTATCATGCCGTAAATACCGTAATCCCTGACTTTGAGGCTGTTTTCTCCAGAACTAGGGACTCAGAGTTCGTGAAACGTTCAGACGATGTTCAGCTAGGCCAGCCCAATCTATTTAACCCAAATTTCGGTAGTGTCAAAATTTTACCGGACCTTGCCTTTAATGGGGTGTTCTCCATCGTGGTTTCACACTGTATGCACTATACATGGGCATTCGACCCCAGTTTACGAATGAATGAATAATTTGAATACGGCCTTCAAAAATTTCCCGAATGAATGAATACATTCTAATAAGGCCTTTCAAAAAATCCCGGATAAATGAATACATTCGAATAAGGCCTTTTAAAAAATCCCGAGTAAATGAATACATTCGAATAAGGCCTTTTAAAAAATCCCGAATAAATTAATACATTCGAATATGGCCTTTTGAAAAATCCCGAATGAATGAATACATTCGAATATGCCCTTTTGAAAAATCCCGAATAAATGAATACATTCGAATATGGCATTTTGAAAAATCCCGAATAAATGAATACATTCGAATAAGGCGTTTTAAAAATTTCCGATTGAATGAATACATTCGAATAAGGCCTCTAAAAAATTTCAAATGAATGAATACATTCGAAAAGTCGCCCAACTATTCGAATATTTGAACCCTATTCGAATATTCGAATAATATTCGACATTTCAAAATCGAGATCAGGACCACAGCGGAACTTTCGATTTTTTGAGGGGCTTGGAGACCTTTTTTCGTGAACTACAATACCCGCGCTAAGTTTTGTAAAAACGGGGAGCATCTGGCAAACTTGGCAAAAAAGCGTCCGATGCATTTAACTTTTTTTGAATGAAGACTTTTTTGAGTTCTGAAAACGCCATCATATTCACAGATCAAATTCCTACCTACTTATGTGACTTGTACGCCTAAACTCTTCAAAATCGCTTTGTTTTTTTAAGGAAATAGTTTTTGCAATCGTTTTGCAAAAACGTCGCGCGCGGCGAATGCGGCGAAACTTTGAGCAGTATTTTTACAAGTAATGGAAGAACAATCTGTATGATTTTTTTCATAAATTAGGTGCAGGTGAGAGAATCTGAAGGTTTGTGTTGGTTGAGTTTTTGAAATCCCTCATCTAAGAGTCCAGGGTTTTCGCAACAAAACTCCGACTTTTCCGGTAGTTCTCAAGCGTGTTTAATAAAGGATTTCAAAAACTCAACCAACACAAACCTTGAGATTCTCTCACCTGCACCTAATTTGTAAAAAGAAGCAAACAGATTGCTCTTCCATTACTTGTACAAATACTGCTCAAAGTTTCGCCGCGCGCGACGTTTTTGAGAAACGATTGCAAAAATTATTTCCTTAAAAAACCAAGCGATTTTGAAGAGTTTTGGCATACAAGTCATACAATTAGGTAGGAATTTGATCTGTGAATATGATGGCGTTTTCAGAACTCAAAAAAGTCTTCACTCAAAAAAGTAACATGCATCGGACGCTTTTTTGCCAAGTTTGCCAGATGCTCCCCGTTTTTACAAAACTTAGCGTGGGTATTGTACCTTCAAAACGCGGACTATTTGGAGATTACCGGAACAATTCCAGATTCAGTGATCCCACTTAAAGTCAGCGTTCACGATGATCATCATGGGTGACTTTCCGCAGTGAAATGATAGGCGAGAAGGATCCTAGGCTCTCAGTGTCGAAAGAACGGTAGAAAGCGAGCCAGGAGCGGCAAAATAACGGCTGCAAACAAGCGTTTTGGTGCCCTAGACACGTCTGGTGCCCCGTATCCGCCCCCTCGGAATGAACAAATGAAGACTCAGATTACAGGAATGATCAAGTCAAGGAAGTAATGATAAGTGAGCTGATCGCTTCATTGCATTTCATCCTTCTAGCGGTCAATTCCTCCACGCTCAAAAATCAACGTAAACAAGAGAGGGCCTATTTTTTCTCAAAAACGCGTCTTTCGTGTCCTTTTCAAGCATGCCTTGCTATATAGGGCACCAGACCTTCCGTAAGCCGTGGATATATCGGAAGTGAAATTCATCGTGAACACTGCCTTTAAAGGCAGTGTTCGCGATGATTTTCGTTCCCGAGTTTTTCACATAAAACAATGCGTTGGCCTCCAAGTGTTAGCAAAATTACGAAGAAACGGCGAGAAACGCATTAAAACGTCGTATTTCGGTGACATTATTCTATAACATGGACTAGTTGTCCGGTTGGATGAACATGTTCATGGTGGTTGTCACCGGTGAAAAATGGGGCTAACCGAAAATGGAAGAATATTTTAGGCAAAACAGTATTAGTTAGGGTTCGAAGGAAAGAACGGAGCAACACAAAATAGAGAATTATAAAAGAGGGGTCCACAAACGATTTCATTGTCACAACAAACACTTCCTGTGATACTTAAGAGGCTGTGTGATACTTAAAGGCAGTGGTCGCGATCAAATATGCTTGTCGTCTTTTTCTCTCCAAATCCTTTCCTGGGTCTCGAGTAGTAGGACCTATAAGAAAAAATCGCGAAAAAACCACTGTTTTGGGCCAAATTTGAAACCTGAACTTTCTTGTCTTTTGATGGTGGACAAGCCCTCTCCACATCATCGGCATCGATGACCTCTTATATCAAGAACATCAGCTAGCTTGAAATTGAATGTCAATCAATGAACCTTTGAATTTGTGTACACATCTAGTCAAAAACATTGACTGAAGTGCTTGCATTGATTGTTCAACTGTTTTATTAGGTAAATTTGCATTTATTTCGTCTTCTGAATGTCGATGACTTTTGACTGCTCGGCATGAGACTGCGATCTGTTTCGTCATCGCTGTGCACGTGTGCACGAACTAGCTTCTTTGGGCCCTAGAAACTCTAATTGTAGACCGTTTTTCACCGCACTACCTTCATAGTTTTTCAGCTGTTTTTGATCTAAGCTGATTTTTGTAGTTTTTTCGATAACGTTTTTCATCGTGACCACTGCCTTTAAAGGCAGGGTTCGCGATAAAAACGACTTCTGAGCTCTCTTCATAAGAATGTAGATTTGGCCATCACAAAAGTAAAAGTAAGTGAAAAAACCCGGAAGTTCGCGGGAAAATGCTCAAAATCAAAGTATAACGGCTAATTACCGGTGTCGGCCGGCCCCCTAATTAACGCGATTTTCATTAATGATTGCTTATCCGACATTTATTTTGCTGTTAAAGTGATCAGTAGTCTCCAGAAATGTTCAGAAATTACTTTAGAAGCAAAATAAAAGTTGACAAAACAGGCTTTTACCTAAATCTCGATAATTGGGGGCGGGAGGACACCAAGCCATAACTTTCTCCTGAGAGTTTTTTCTCCAATTTTTCACTTATTTTCACTTTTGTGATGGCCAGATCTACCATTCGAAGGTGACAGCACAACGACCGATTTTATCGAGAACCCTGCCTTTAAAGGCAGTGTTCACGATAATCTTCGATTTTGAGATTAATCGCTAAATCGATTGTTTGGCCCCCGAGTAGAACTGAAATGACGAAGAAACCGAGAAAATGCAACAGAAGGGCACGAAATCCTTAAAGGCAGTGTTCACGATAATCTTCGATTTTGAGATTAATCGCTAAATCGATTGAGCCGAGAACGGGACGTCGGTATCCGAGGGTCGTTTTTCAAAGACAAAATCACAGGGGTGGCGCTAGGCGGGAATTGTCTCCAGAGAGGTTTTAACTGTTTCGAAAGAGTCTATACCAAGCGTGGTTGTGATCGCGGGCACCTTGAGCCCGAGCGAATGACGATGACTGTGTCTGCCGGGGCCCCAAACAGGGAAAAAACGCTGTTTTAGCACATCCCAAAAACGTAAAAAATCAAATTTTCCGGATTGGGCTGGCGCAGTGCTTATTCGGAAGAGTATCAAAAAGTAATACAATGGGCCGAGTCGCAGGTCGATTGGTCCCGTTTGAGCCGAGAACGGGACGTCGGTATCCGAGGGTCGTTTTTCAAAGACAAAATCACAGGGGTGGCGCTAGGCGGGAATTGCCTCCAGAGAGGTTTTAACTGTTTTGAAAGAGTCTATAACAAGCTTAGTTGTGATCGCGGGCACCTTGAGCCCGAGCGAATGACGATGACTGTGTCTGCCGGGGCGTCGACGCGGGTGAAAATCATCATCATACTTTTTTATAACTCGTCCTTCATCTGCACGGTTGATAAGAAGTCAAATATTTACACCAAATTGATATCTAGCCTCAGTTTTCGTACACTCGATTGATTGTGTTAACCCTATATGCCTTGTTTGCCTGGTAAGACATGTGCGGGCTCAAAATGAAGAGCTCTCGATGCTGATTCTAAATATGCCCGTGACGTCCCAAACGGACCACTTTGAACGAAGTTATGAGAAAGCGGCGCTTTCCGGCGGAAAAAAGCGCCGAAAACGCCGTTTATCCCAAAGTCGCGGGCGGTATTGTACTACGCAATGGTGAAGACTCATAAATTCATCGAGGGAACAAATTTACGTGATTTTGATGAAGATGATATCTAAACCAGACCGATAGTCTCATCTTGTAGAGGAAGAATATTGCACAGAGAAGAAAATCTGCAAACTTCGTGGCACTGTGTATATGATTACATGCGAAGGCTGTGCGCAAAATTACGTTGGAGAGACCATGCGGCCACTGCATAAACGGCTTGACGAACATCTGCGAGCTCTAAGGAATCCCAACGCATACCCGAACAAGGGCTTTTCGAGGCATCGCACACAACATGATGCTTTGGAAAGCCCTCCGTCACTTAAAGTTACAGTTTTGCGCGCCTCACTGAAATCTCCTCTGGAAAGAAAAGTGTTGGAAGCTGTTGAGACAAGGCGCTTATTCCCCGAAATCAACAACAGGGGTGAGATGATAGATGCTTTGAGCCTCATCATGTAACAGTATCCATTGGGGTGACCCTTCCCGTGCACACCATAACTGTTGGCTCATTTGATAGAACCGGGGAGTCGCAGAGGGTGAGCTCGTCCGAGCTGTGTATCTTTGGCAATCCTAAAAATATTTTTGCAGAGTTGACATCGCGGGAAGCTTGGTTAGTGCTTGGATTGTTGACTACGACCCTGCTAATTGATTAGGTGTGCTATGTATTTGATTATTACAGACTTGAAAAAGGTGTTATATCACACCGAATTATCGCCAAAAAAGTCCGGATATAAAGAAGCTCTCGATCTGATTTTGCAAGGAAATAGGTTATGTCTAATTCGGATGCGTGCAGCTCGTCTCCGTCGATGTACTCCCCGATGTTTGGCAGGGGATTGGACTGTCTGGGTGGGCGAAATTCATAATATTGTGCGAATGACCGGGGAAGCTTTCAAACCTTCAAATTTTTCAGAAATCCTAATTTGGGGCTCATTTTAGTTTTCATCGTAAATGGATGCGGGGATGAGTCGCCTGTTACCGGCCTAATTCGAATGTGGGGCACCGAAACTGGCCGAATGTTCGAATAAACCCCACAATTTTAATTCACGAATGAATCGAATATTCGAATAAATGCAAAATTTACATTCCCGAATAAATCGAATATTCGAATAAATCCAAAATTCAGTTTTCCGAATAAAGCGAATATTCGAATAAATCTAAAATTCAAACTTCCGAATAAATCGAATATTCGAATGAATCCAAAATTTAAATTTCCGAATAAATCGAATATTCGAATAAATGCAAAATTCAAATTTCCGAATAAATCGAATATTCGAATAAATCCAAAATTTAAATTTCCGAATAAATCGAATATTCGAATAAATCCGAAATTCATATTTCCGAATAAATCGAATATTCGAATAAACCTCAAAATTCAAATTCCCGAATGAATCGAATATTCGAATGCTCGAATATTCGAAATATTCGAATATTATTCGAATATTTATTCGATTCGGTCCCAAATCTAATATGCACTACACTTCGACTAAATTTAACTATTTGAAAAAATCATTCGACTGAAAAAGTCGTCTTTAGATCATCCGAAAATTTCAATATTCGAGAAACGTAAATTGAAGGTAAGACTCGAAAAATTAAACATTCAAAAAATGCCAATTTTCGACTTATTTAAAAAGTCCCATTTTCCGATTTCTCCGAGAACCCGAATATTGGAAAATTTACATAAACAACCGAATAAATTCGAGAGTCGACTTCTGCTAATCAACAGACTTTCCAGAACATTCCATCGCTGCACCAGCAAATTGAGCGTCAAGGGTGCATACTGTTCTTATCTGGGCCAAATTCCGGTCCGCAATTGCGTCTCGACACGCTTTGCGGCCGCACGCTCCCGAGTCAGAAGAGCTTCCAGTCGGATATCGGACTTTTTCGAATATTCGACTTTTCGACTGTAGTCGGATATCGCACTTTTTCGAATGACCGACTTTTCGAATAAAAAGTCGACCTTTTTATCCGACTGAAACAGTCGGATACTCATCCGATTATTCGATTCGGAACGTGTATAGTGCGCACTGACGCATATTGCCGATCTATTCCGAAGTTTTGTAGTATTTTGTAATTACTTGCTACTGGAATTGAATGATGAGAAGCAATTGTTTGCATTATTTGTCGCATATACGTACCGATTCGTATATTTTCTGATATAGTTGATCGTCTCGTGAATACTTTGTTTGCTTCCCTATTCAACAGCTTCATTTTATTCGAAAAAAAGAGAAGGAAGGTGTTAGCTATAATTATTGTTGTTTTTTCAAAAAGTAAAAAAAAAGCGAACGCGTTTGCTTTTGGACTGGCTCAAAAAACCGAGTGACAAATTCGATTATTGATTCTACAGCCGATTGAAAAAGTCTATTTATTTGCGAATTCGAATGAAAAACTTCATCTATATTCAAAAAGTGCCAATTTCCGAATAATCCAGAAACCGAATATTTGAAAAGTACCAAAGTCTGAATAATCCGGAAAACTGAATACTTGAAAAAGGCCGATTTCCGCATTATTCGAAAACCGAGTTTATATAAAAATGACGACAGTCGGATATTTGAGTGCGGCGTAGTCGATTTACTCTGTCCACAGACTTTCACCATATTAGATAAGCGCCAAAGACCGCTACATAGATAGCGGAAGAAAGTAAAAACTTCCAAGTCCACGAACATACTTTGGGTTTTAAAACTGCAGTAACTTAAGTTCTAAAATAGGGACCCGAAAAAATCCTAGTTCTAAAAGCAGGGTTCTCGATAAAATCGGTTGTTGTGCTATACCCATGGAATGGTAGATCTGGCCTGCACAAAAGTCAAAATAAGTAAAAAATTGGAGAAAAAACGCTCAGGAGCAAGTTATGGCTTGGTGTCTTCCCGCTCCCAATTATCGAGATTTGGGAAAAAGCCTGCTTTGTCAAATTTTATTTTGCTTCTAAAGTAATTTCTGAACATTTCTGGAGACTACTGATCATTTTAACAGCAAAATAAATGTCGTATAACCAAGCAGTGAAGAAAGTCGCGTTAATTAGGGGGCCGGCCGACACCGGTAACTAGCCGTTATTCTTTGTTTTGAGCTTTTCCCCCGCGAATTTCTGGGTTTTTTCACTTATTTTTGCTTTTGTGGTGGCTAAATCTACATTCTTATGAGGAAAACTCAAAATTTGTTTTGATCGCGAACCCTGCCTTTAAGAAACAACGCTCCCTGCCGTTTAAGACCTTTTGCACCCCTGGGAAATGCCTTTGAAGAAAATTTTCTTAGTGTAATTTTCGCGTTTTCTCATTTCTTAGGTTTGGACCCAACTGTGGTCCCAGAGTGAATTTCAGAAAAGAACCCTCCCCCATTAAATTTTCTTTAAACGCACTCTACAGTGCGAGGAAGGTTTCAAACGATCGTCGGGAGGGCAGTTCCATGTTTCTCAAGTGCTGCTATATGTACTTCTCTGAGAGAATCTTTCGCACTAGTACCGTGATGCTCCCGTGATCCGCGATTGTACCGTGTTCGTCTCCCCCTAGTCCCGCGATCCGCGTTCGTTCCGCGATAGTTACCCAATTGACTCATCCGTTGGCATTCACGTTCTCGTACCATGATGGTACCGCGATCGTTGAGAGGTTTACCGCGCTAGTACCGTGGTGCACTCGCGATCCGTGATGGTACCGTGATCGTCTCCCCCCGGTCCCGCGTTCTCATGTTGTGCAGATTTGTAAAGCAGCGCGAAATGGGGAGAGCGCAATACCTTATCGCTTCGTGTTGATCTGATAGGCAACACTCGCTCGGGTGAAACATCGAGAGGGCATGGATGCGGTACGGTCAGGAGTGGAGGCTGGCAGGATCTCGCGACCGTCCCTCGATAGTTCCGGGCTTGGTACATCGCGGTTCCGCGATGTAACAACCCGAATACATCAATTTATGGACACGATTTGCCCTCAGGTTGAAGCTGGTAGAATCTCGCGATCGTTCCGTGATAGGCCCAGGCACGATTTCTCATGGTTCCGCTATAGAGCATCGATGAACGAACGCGGTACGCTCTCGGTTTGAGACAGGCAGAATCTCGCGATCGTTCCGCGATAGCCCCATGCTAGCCTATCCGTGAACGATCGCGGGGGATTCTCTCAGAGTTATGCGTCGATCGGAATACAAGCTTTTTTTATAACAAAGCGCGAAATGGGTAACTTCTGGTAGTACTCCTTGACCCATCGTTTTCGTCGTGGCAGAAAACACGGAAACTCTATCCAAAATCCAACATATGATACTCCTATTTTGAAGGTGTTGCTATGATTACGAATCGCAGTGTACTCGGGATAAGTGAAAAATCAATTATCCACGTTTCTATCGTGCTATTGTAGTAAATGTTCATCATAAAATGATCGGTTTAAAAGCGGCATATCGTATAGTGTGAACGCAAAAATAGGGGGAGGGATTTAGTTTCTGTCACCTGGAAGTCACCAGCAGGTAGTGAGGTAAACGCAAAAATAAGGGGAAGAAATTGGTTGTTGTCACCTGGAGGTCACCAGCAGGTCGTGGGGCGGAGTCATGCCCCACGACACCCTCACGACCTCCAGAAGACATGCCATAGACCTCGAGGTGACATGGGTTCATAGTCATAGTTAAATCCCCTGTTGTACCGTAGTCGTACTAATCAAATAGCTAAGCGATCTGAATCCAGTTTAGTACTTGTTTCTCAACAGTTGATTCCCTCTATTACCTCGTTCCTGTGATTGCCTCCTCGGTTTGTTGTTGTCATAGTTTTCCGTCGATCGATGGGCGCAGAGGGGTGGATGCGGGGGAGGGGAGTCTTGTGTATACCTCGCGCTCTCGTCTGCCCCCCGTGGTCTCTCATCACAGGCGGGGCCTGCGCAGCGCAGACGAGGCCTGCGATCAGACGCCGCGTCCTCTGCCCTTTTAAGGCGACGCATTTAGCTATAGAGAGCTCATTTTGCTGTGTAGAGTGGTACGGAGTGATAACTCTCCTCAATAAATAGTTGTACCACAGTTCAGTCTACACGAGTTCAGTCGATTTGGAGGCCGAACCGAGGCCAAAGAAGAGGACCAGTGATCCACCCTCGAGCCGTTTTCAAGCGGTTACGGCGTGTAGTCCTGCCCCTACTCGGAAGCAGTGTATCTTCATTCACGCGGTGCGGCCGCGTGTGGGCTAGCCCGTGTGGTGATACACATCAGTGTTATTCACGGAATACACTGTTGTGTTTCGTCGCTGCGTGGGTAGCGTGCATGTCGATCGGCGCCGTCACAGAGTGGGGGTACGTTGAAGTGACGCTCGTCGGTGTTCCGTGTATGAGCCCGACTACAAATTGATCGCTATTGTCTCGCGGCCGATAACCTAATCTACAGTGCAGATTAGTGATTCCAGAACAATGGCTTCAAGCAGCAACGCAGAAGAAAGTGTTATGGAAATGCAATGACTGGCGCTGAATGAGCCCACAGCATCCGAGCAACTGGCCGATATGCGAGCCATGATGAATGCGCTCATGGAGAAGGTCAACGTCTGTCCAGTAAGAATGCAGAACGGACAAGGAGATCTGAAATGGCTACACTTTCGGAAGATCTTGCAACTGCTCTGGAAGAGCAGCGTGTGCAGACTGATCAGGCTGAACAGCGTCTGCTGCAATTAGCTGAGCTGTTCAACGTTGGCGTCACTGAGGTTGTGAGCAAAGCGAGGGAATTCGCAGAGATTTGTAAGCAACATGAGGGGTAGGATCAGAATAATAGCGGAACTATTTGGGATCAACCAGCCAACGATGTTGTCACAGATGCTCCAACCGCCACGATCGAGCCGCTCACATTCGACCAAGCTAACAGGGGCTTCGTGAACCATGCAGAATTCGACTTCAACGCGGCAGCAAGAGGCGATTCTAGAAGACCTCCAAGTGTCGGGCTTGCGCCGAAATCCTTCCCAGTTCATTCGCCTCATGCTTTTCAAAGTATCGGGAGCAGAATGCAGCAGCAGCGGCCGACACGAGTGAACCCCGACCTCCAAGATGTGTATGAGAATTGAGGAACTCAGCAAAACTTGGGCACATGTTTGCGACTATGAGCCTACCAGAGGTGGAGACATTCGCAGACCCCGAGGGAAAACGGTTTGACGACTTCGTACTCAGGTTTGGGATAAAATGTCTAAACCTTGGGTTAGATAACGACATGCCCACTCACTTTTTCCTCTCCAAGCTAGGCGGACTTCCTAAAGCAGTGGTTGAGGCGCTGCCGAGAAATTTCCGCGAAGGAAGTCTAGAATTAATCATCAGCGGTATGCGGAAGAATTTGAGCGCTGCCGACCCTGCGCAGCAGATGAAGGCCTACGTGCAATTGAAGCGTCTGAAGAAAATGTTGATGTAACGAGATTTAGCATCGAGCTCGAGCGACTAACTAGGATAGCCTATCCGAATGCCTCGGATGAGGAACTGTCGAGGACGCGAGCTGGTGAACTCGTAACACAAGTCACGGATTGGCCGGAGTTACTACAGCTGTACGCAACGCTGGAGACTGCGCCAGATGGGTGTGAATACGAGATGGTCCAAAGATTAGCTCAGCGATGCGAGCGAAGTCGAGAAGTCGTTTCAGCAGTGCGACAAGCTGCAGAGCCAGGCTGACCAAGACCCGTCGAAACTGGAAAGGACAGGTACTTGCAGTCGGAACGAGGGCGTCAAACACATACCAGTTCCGCTAAACCAAAGCCAGCTAACGGTTCCGTAGCCGTGTCGTCAAGTGGAGAACCAAGGAAAGCGTTAAAGTGCTACAATTGTGGCAAGACTGGTCATCTCTCCCCTAAATGCAGAGCTTCTAGTGAGCCTTCCCACCATGAGGTTAGTGAAAGCAACGGGGCAGCAGAGGAAAGGCCAGAGAAGAACTGCACGGCTTTGCTGAACAAGTGGATTTGCGGAGCCGCACGCTCATCACAAGACGAATTAGTGGGGAGACAAATGTCATCTGAGGTACATCTCCTTGGATTCTCACGAGAGGCTCTGCTAGACACAGGTTCTCAAGTGAGTATAATTCCTCTAGAAATGTTGGAAACAGCTCTTAAGTCAAGGTTCGATTAGGATAACGACGTTGAAGAGATTCCACTGAGAGGATGTGCTCCGGTGTACGATGTTTCTGGGAATGCTATGGTCTTTAAAGGCAGTGGTCACGCTCAAATAAGCTCGTCTTCTTTTCCTCTCTAAACCCTTTTCTGGGTATAGAGTAGTAGAACCTATAAGAAAAGCCGCGAAAAAACGCTGTCCTGGCCAAATTGTGAGCCTGAACTTTCTGGTCTTTTGATGGTGGACGAGCATACCCCACATCATCGGCATCGATGATCTCTAATATCAAGTACATCAGCTGGCTTGAAATCGAATTTCAATCAATGAACCTCCGGATTTATGTACACATCTAATCAAAAACAATGATTGACGTGCTTGCCTTCATTGTTCAACTGTTTTTTTTAGGTAAATTTGCATTTATTTCTTCATCTGAGTGTCGATGATTGCTTGGCATGAGACTGTGATCTTTCTGTGCACGTGTGCACGAACTGGAAATTCAGGGTCCTAATAACTCTTATTCTAGCCCATTTTTCACCGCGCTACCTTCATAGTATTTTGAGCTGTTTTTGATCTAAGCTGATTTGCGTAGTGTTTTCGATAACTTTTTTCATCGTGACCACTGCCTTTAAGGGAGCGATAAGGCTTTCCATGCAGATTGGAAATTGCAACAAGCGAAGGATCGCATGCTTCGTGCTGAAGGGAGGAGACGGATCGCTAGTTCTTCGCACTAACGCTATAGGCAAGTTGGGATTTAACGTTAAGCGGTTTAGGAGAGCGACGATTCCTCCCAGCAAAGACGAAACCTTCAGCGCAGTCAAAAACATGCACACTCAGAAGCAGCGAAAGCAGCCGCAAGACCCCGTCGTGCGGTCTGCTGGCGCAAAAGTCAGGAACAGTCGAACGACTCCTGAAGTCCATGCTCCTGTCGCTGATACCTTTGTGAGAGCAAAAGTCTTTGAATAAGGTGAAGACGAAGCACCTTGCGGAACAGCAGACATTGTGCCCACAGACAAGATCGAATTGCGCAGGAAGCTTTTGCGTTCGAAGGTTAAGTGGAAGCTTGACGTGAAATGTTGCGCGGCAACAGATCAAGCAAAGGCGCTGAGAACCATGATCGCGATCAGTCAGGAGCTTGCCCGAGATGGAGGCGATGCAATACGGTCATGCCTGATAGGCGCCGATATCATGACTCATGCAAGCCTGGGCCTGACGAACTCAGCAGAGTACAATTCGATGCGATTCAGAGGCTACCTAAAGGGGTATCAGAAGAGCCCGTGCAACCTGTTAGAACTCGTAGGAAGTGGGGGAGGCCCAGAAAGAACCCCTACGCAGAGATTCGAACGAGTCGAAAGATTCGATGTTTCAGAACGAGTATGGGCATAGAGCATCCACTCAACCTGCGTCATCGATGTGACTGCAGCTGTTTTGGGCAGTGTGTTCATGTCGCTGTTCCCAGTCCGACACACCAAGTGGCACGAACAAATAAAGTGGCCGACAGGTTTGAACTGGTGAACGTCGCCTCTGTTGGAGAACAAGGGAGCTGGAGTGATGAAAAGAAGGAGTCGAAGCTCCCAAAGGTAAAATCTACGCATCTCACTCCCCATGGTCCCGGCGCCGCCACTAAGGGTTGCTGCCACCTATACGTCGATTATGTGGAAGCCGTGGGGGCGGCAACAAGAGTGCGGTTCGAGCACAGAGCCGGTTCCAATGTGGCAGTTTGCCATGACGTCGAAGCTAATGCCACGAATGCGGTCGAAGTGTGGGAACGTATGAAGCATAGTTGTGGTTATACCAGTACTGCTGTTTCCAGCATCAAACCGGATAAGTAAGATCGACCCAGTTCTAGTGACGTCGGGAACAGTCGTGACAGTGGTCGAAGGAGCTATGGTATGGAAACAGGTATGTTCGGAGAGGAGCCTAGTGATATCGTCAGTGATGTGAGTCGGGACGACTCTCCTGTTAGTGCGGGCATGTTAAAGGCAGCATACACGCTCGCAAAAGTTGTTGAGATAACTACATTAAAGGGGTCGTAGGGACCCTAGAAGAGCCCTCACGAAGTTGGAAGAGTTGAAAACGAGTTAAAATTATCGTATTTGAGCCGTATTGGGTAACAAAATCATCCTTTCGCCGCCCATCGATACGGGCCCCGCCCCTCAATACAAATGTTCACTGCTCGATTACGGTCATTTTGGCTCATATTTTACGCTTCTAACGTCGTAAGCGTTCCAGAAAGGGCCGTACGAGTACATTAGCGTCGTTATCCCAACAAATTTGTCGCTAGCTCCGCTACTTCAGTCAACGCGGTACAACTCGTCCACATCTGGGCCAATATAGAACGAACCGTTATATCTTCATTTCAGTCGATTTTCTTCCGGTTTTTCGTTATCTCTGAATATTAACAGCTTCAGACCTTCGATTCATTCCATAAAATTGATATCATTTTTGA
This sequence comes from Aplectana chamaeleonis, assembly GCA_029168955.1. Classification (NCBI taxonomy): domain Eukaryota; kingdom Metazoa; phylum Nematoda; class Chromadorea; order Rhabditida; family Cosmocercidae; genus Aplectana; species Aplectana chamaeleonis. The sequence continues at coordinate 56,368 of JAPDOI010001032.1, read as the reverse complement.
TCGTGTATGCTGCCTTTAAAGGCAGTGTTCACGATAAACTTCACTTCCGATATCTCCACGGTTTATGGAAGGTCCGGTGCCCTATATAGCAAGGCATGCTTAAAAAAGACACGAAAGACGCGATTTTGAGCAAAAATAGGCCCTCTCTTCTCAGGCCGGTGTAGTACCAGAAAATTAACAGAAATTTTCCAGTGATCAGTGGTAAATGTGCATTTACCACCCGATTACGGGCATTTTACCAGATAATTTTACTCAGGCCGAAAAAAATCTAGTAGATTTCCAAAAAATTTTGCTACTTTACCAACAAAATCTACCAGAAAACGGATACAGATTAACCGAATCTTACACTTAAAATTTCCGGAATTCTTCGGAATCCTACTAGAATTTGCCATAAATCTGCAGTATTTCGGCATGCTGAGTTCTGCCCGTTTTTTTACCAAAATTCGTTGGTAATCTTGCGAAACGCACTTTTTTCAACCAGTACCACTCTCTGGCACTGGGACGCTCCTAGCCCACAAGAAAGCCGCTCCGAGCGCTCGGACAACTGGGCTAGGAGCCCCAAACCGTGATAGTCGCGGTGTTGATGTGCCACTGTCGTGGAAAAGCAGCGCCACTCCCGCGGCATAAACGCGGTTTCGTCACGGTTTCGTCATGCGATTATCGCGGTTTCGTCATGCCATTGTTGCGGTTTTGTCACGCGATTGTGGCGGTCTTGTTATGCTACTGGCCCGATTTGGACGCGTTATTTTCGCGGTTTCGTCTTGCTATCGTCGCGTTGTCGACGCGTTATAATACTCTTATTGCCGCACTTCTGTCGTGTTCACACCGCACTATTGACGTACTATTATCGCGCTACTGCAGCGGTATTGAAGTGCTATACTCGCGCTACTGCCGCACTATTTGCGAGCTATTGATGGACCATTGTCGCGCAATTGACGTGCTGCCCTCGTGGTGTTGACCAGCTATTGACCTCGTATTGCACAGCTGTTAAACCACGCTTCTACTGCTGCTAACCCAGATTTTGACTGTCGCTCGAAAAGTATTGAATCGCTCTTCAGCTAAGCCCTTGATTGTAGTGCTGCTCATGCGCCATTACACAGCTTTGCAACTAGACTTGTACCGCTTTCTTTCAAGTTGTTCCGTGAACACCAGCAATGCAGATTCATGATGGATTCCAAGCAGTACGACACGTAAACGCAAAAATATTTTAGACTTTACAAAAAAAAGCACATGGGAATTCTTCTCGCCTAGCCCCCTAATTCTTGCATAGACACCCTAATTCACACAATCATTTCCCATAACAAAGGCCTGAGGACCCGAAATTCATCAGATCATGTTTCAAAACAAAGGCTCTAAAAACACAAGATCACGAGATGCAGCAAAGGCCTAGGGACCCTGATTCAAAAGATCTTCAAAAATAGCAATAAAAACATACTTCAACAAGGTAAAATAAACAACAAGACAACAAGACAAGTTTGAACACCGGTTATCACGAAGTATAATAAAGACCCAACAAATTCACGAAATCATGACCTGGCAGAGGTTCAACGCTTCAGCCCGGGCAGCCGATCAACATGACAGGGTCACGCTCCTCCAGTGAATTCATTCTTCCTCTCCACCATCCAGATTCTCGTCAGGACTGCGACTGTCTCTACGTCCTTTCTTCTGAAATACCATCTTCGGAGTAAACTGGGTCGGCTCAGACGCATATTCGTTAAAACCTACCGATCTTACCTACCGACAATCTTCCGAATGAAAATTCTTAAGAACTATTATTGTACATTTATTTCCGCTTTTTATATTTTTGGGAGTGACTAACCATTTCTTACCCTAATGACCAGCTTCGAGAAAATCAGAGAAATTTCTATAAAACAAATCAAATTCATACCACAAATTGCGGTTTTTTTCAAATTTCAACGTCCCCGACCGTGGTCTCACGGGACATTTTTTAGGTTTTATCCTTATCTTGGAGAGGGTCACATTCTGATCACGATGGTAATTCTGAAATCGTCTAAGACCTCCTACGAACAGAGATATGGCTCCTTAAAAATGCCTGTATTTTGAGGGCAAAAATTTGGTGGACGAGTTGTCTGAGGCCTGTATTTTTCTTGATTCGCAGACACGGAGATCAGTTCTTCTGCTTTAGCCTGTTCATATCTGTTTCTGCCGTTCACAGGCAGACACTGATTTCAACAACATTTTGGTGAAAAAACTCTCGCCTTTGACCAAAAATAGCGCTGCAACCCAGAATCTCCAATCCCTTCCGAAAAAACGAGCCGATGTTTAGCCGCCACAGGCACCGCGATGACGAATAAGTCGGAATGTAGGTATGGAGCTTCGGGAAGGATGGCTCATCTTCGTTGGTTGTGCGCGGTCGCGGCGCGGCGTTAGCATCACAGCGCGCCTGCTGGCCTCTCTGGCGCCACCACCCTTCTTCGAGGTTGTTGAAGCTCCAGACAAACAGAAAATTCAAATAAATTCAATTCATTACGCGGGCAAACTCGTGTTGATTTACGCGATTGAAAAAGCAAACAACAACCAAATACTACGAAAAGCAAAAAAGCACTTCAAGCTGAAGTCTGTTTATGTGAGGAAGTAGCAGTATCGAAATTGGAGGGCAAAGCACCCGAAGAATCTGCATAATGGGGCTGCTCCTTGCACTTACACTTCTCTTGGGAGAAAATTATAAGATAATGTGTTTTTAGTAGTGAATAATTGTGTTTGTCTGGTGATTCAACAACCCCGCTGAAGGGTGGTAGCGCGAGGGAGGCCCGCAGGCGCGCTATGATGCTAACGCCGCGTCGCGACCGCCCGCTACCAACGAAGATGAGCCATCCTTCCCGAAGCTCCATACCTACATTCAATACGTCGAGCCTACCGATTCGGTAGGAGTGCCAAGAATCGGTGGCTGGTCCCGACGTGTACAGAAGTGCTGTGGATCGGGGGCAGGCCGGGAAATCTTGATCGTTACTGGCGACTCCTCGCACAGGTAACCGGAATTTTTGAATACCAAAAACCTATTCTCTCAAATTACCAAGAAAAATAAGCTTACCGGCATCACGCTTGGCACCGACTCGAACGATCCCGGCTCAAACACCAAATTATTCAGCACATAGTTTCCACATTTGGCCTTCTCGAGCTGCATATTTTTCGGCAGACACTCGACCGAAGTGAGATGGATCCTAAAAAATTGCGGTAAAACCAAGCCTTCTTGCGAAAAAGGACTTCAAATGAGCGCATTTTTCATCCGGACCCACCTCTGCATCTCCACAGCCAACTCCTTTCGTTCTGGTCAAATTATTGTTTTCTCCTTGCAGCTGCGCACATCGCTCACGCAAGTGCCTGGAAGGATTCTCTCCCACAAAAATCCTTGAGCCTACATGCAAAGTTGAAACCGAGATCACAATTGAAACTGCTTTCGTGCTTCTGGTGCAAAACGCATGAGGACCGGTCTAACGTGAAGGCACTATTAAAGATCGCGTGCACGGCGGGGTGAGAATTAATGGATGAATGGAGTAATGGAGATTAATGCGCTTCGGCTTTGATTTCATAAGCGAGAGATTTCGTGGGCGCAGAGGGTGGCGACAGCATGAGCTCGTGCCGAGACTCGCGATGGTTGGAGAGAGCGCAGACCGCAGGAGACAGCGAAACGTGCGCAGTGTGCAGTATACTTGGGTAAAATGAATTTTTTTTCGAATGATCGACTTCTCGACTTATCCGAAAATTGACTTTTTTCGAATGATCGACTTCTTCTTCTTCAGCGTTTGTCCCACATTGTAGCAGGGTCCGCTTTTCTCGAACGTTGCCGCCATTTGACCTTGTCATTCGCATTGTCAGGATGGAGGCCTGAAATTTTCATATCGTTGTGCAAAACATCCAGCCATCTCTGCTTAGGTCGTCCTCTTGGTCGCTGGCCCGTCACTTGGAGCTGCATAGCCGCTTTCGCTATCGAGTGTTCTCCAGCTCGCAGAACGTGCCCATACCATCTTAGGCGATTTTCGCGAAGTTTGTCCGAAATGGGCGCGACACCGAATCTTTCACGCACATCTTCATTCCGAACTCGGTCCAATCGGGTCAATCCACCACTCCACCTGAGCATCTTCGTTTCCATCACGCCTAGCCGTCGTTCTGCTTCCTTGGTCATTGGATAACACTCTGTGCCATACAGTGCGACGGGCCTCACAACCGAACGATAAATCTTTGACTTGAGCCTGTCGCAAACCTTTTTATCACAGAGCACTCCACTCGCAGTACGCCACTTCAACCAAGCAGCATTGATGCGTGCGTCGACTTCAGCCGTCAGCGTCCCATCATCGCAAAGCGTTGATCAAGATATCGAAACGTATGCGCTTTGGCAGGACTGTGTTGTCGACTTGGATGGAACCGTCACAACTCGCATTTGTCATGTATTCGGTTTTCTTTTATTGAGTCGTAAGCCGAATGCTGCCAGTCTGTCGTGCCAAGCTTGAACTTGTGCTTGGAGGTTTCCTTTGCTGTCTGAGGCGAGCATCACGTCGTCAGCATACAACAGGGTCCATGGTGCTGAACTCTGCAAATCTCGCGCGATGACATCCATGACGACGATGAAAAGCAGCGGGGAGGGCGGAGCCTTGATGAACTCCAACAGTGATTCGAAAAAGGCCTTGATGTTCCTGCCGCGCATCGTATGCAACTTGACGTGTCCACGTACAAAAGCTTCACCCAATCGATCAATTCTTCGGGGACATCTCGGCTACGCAGAGCGTACCATATTACTTCGTGAGGACTCTGTCGAACGCTTTCTCAAGATCAAGAAAGGCGAGGTGACCAGCTTCTCCTTTTTCACGATGCTTTTCCACAAGAAGTCGCGTCGCATGGATAGCATCGACGGTGCCGCAGTTCCTGACAAAACCACACTGATTTACGCTCAGCTCAACGACATCACGAATTCTTCTATCCAGAATCCTCTCGAAAATCTTCATTGTATGGCTAAAGAAGTCGGATGGGCCGGTAGTTGCAACAGTCAGCAGGACTCCCTTTCTTCTTGAAAATCGGGACTGTGGTGCTTGACTTCCAATCTGAGGGCCTTGCGCTCCAGTCACAATGCGGTTGAATAACAATGCAAGCCAGGCAGTTGGGTTCCAACGTCGACTCTTCCATAACTCGGCGGCAATATCATCAGGTCGGTAGCTTTGCCATTCTTCATCGCTTTCAAAGCCTCTGCTACTTCGTTCGCTGTGATAGGCGACACCGCCCCATAAAACGGAAGAGCATGAGGTAACGGGGAATGCGGGAACTCTTCTGTCGAAACCGCTTCGAAGTACTGCCGCCACCTTTCCTTCGCCTGCTCAGCATTCGATAGCAGCCGACCATGTCCATCGTTTATCCCAACAAACTTCTCTATATCCTCCGTCTTTCGGTTTCGTGACCTGACGAGCCGGTAGAGATCGCGCTCGCCCTCTCTCGTGTCAAGCTTGCGATATAGAGCTTCGTATCGTTGACCTCTCGTTCTCGCTACTGCCTTCTTAGCCGCACTTTTCGCGACTTGATACTCTTTCCAGTTGGCCGGGGTTTTCTCTTTGAGGAAAGCGTGGTAAAGAGCCTTCTTCCTTCGTACACATGCCTTTACTTCGTCAGTCCATAACCACGCTTCCTTCTCGATGTACCTCCGTCCAGGCTTTGTCGTTCCAAGAACGGAGCGAGCAGCTTGAACTATGCTCCTCTTTGCTTCCTCCCAGCTCTCTTCGACGCTTGTGATCTGAGGTAAATGGATCCGAACAATTACTTCGGGTGCCTTGTCCTTGAAACTCCACCACTTGATCCTTGCAGGACCTGTGAGGTCTGCGCGCTGTTGTTTCGGAGGGCTAACGTGGAGCGTGCAGATGAGTGGACGATGTTGAGTAGCCACCGCCTCATAGGGAATCACTTTGGCATCAGTAACTAACGTGCGGTCTTTCCTCCTCACAAGGAAGTAATCGATTTGCGACGAAACGGTTCCACTGTGATACGTTGCTAGCTGAGAGCACCGTTTTTATACCATGTATTCAGCAGTATGAGGTCGTGACTACCAGCGTAGTCGAGAATCCGCTCGCCATCGTCATTTCTTCGTCCATAGCCGAACCCACCATGACTGGGATGTCCATTGCTCGCCTGTCCCACGTGTCCGTTCAAGTCGCCAGCTACAACAAGACAATCTTCTACCGGAACGGCAGCGGTTTCACTATCAAGGAGTGCCCAAAAATCATCTTTCGTTCGTGACGAGCAGCCGCTCTGTGGAGCATATGCGCTGAAGAAATGCATCTTGCGAGAATTGATGACAAAAATTATTTTCATGAGGCGGTCATCGTACCGGAAGACTTCAGAAACAGAATCACGATAGCGCTCAGAAACGATAACTCCAACTCCGTTTGTCGTTCGTGGACTGCCGTTGAAGATCAGCTTGTAACCAGCACCAATGTCTTTAGACTTCGCACCAGCCCATCTTGTTTCTTGCACGGCACACACATCAACTCTTCTCTCTTTGAGTGCAGCTGCGACTTCTGCCGCTCGTCCAGTCATCGATCCCACATTCAGAGTCGCGAATCGTGTGGGGGGGTAAGTGTTTCTTGCGAGAATCGCCGCTTCCACTGAGGACTAGCTTCTTTAACCTACGTCGTCCAGAATTCGTAGGTAACCCTCGCATATTTGGCACGTCGGTCGGGCTCCGACGCGCGTCGCTTCTGGGGGACGCCCTAGCTATCGTTTGGTTCCTGAAGGCCACGTCCATGGTGTTGTGACCCCGGGAGTGTCCCGGATTTTGTTGTCATCGACCGGCTTGTCACTATAGTCTGGCGTCGGAATCGTAAGTGTCCGTGTTCTGCTTACCCTGCTTTTACACAGGGAGTTTCCAGTGGCACCACGTGGAGGAACGGACTTCGCCACCTTTCGAATGATCGACTATGTTGATTTAATCGAAGTCGACTTTTTTCAATCGGATGATGATTCGATCATTCGATTCGGCCCAAGTATAGTGTGCAGGAGTGCCCCAGACGTGCGCAGTGTGCAGGGGCCGTATGCACATCTCTCCCCGCAAGTCCCCGTCCCCGCGATGCCACTCTGTGATTGGTCATCAGACGAAATTGACCAATCATGGATGGCCTTCGCGGGGACGGGGACGTGCGGGGAGAGATGCACATTCGGCCCCAGGAGTGTCTGTCATATCTGCAGATGCTCACTGTGCACTTAATCGACTACGCGATACGCCATCATCACAGAAGCGCAAATGAGGGTGCAAAACTAGTTGGGGGGGGGCATCCAAGACTTACTCATAGAAATAAAAGATTCATTCATGAAAATGAATATTTCTTTGCTTATCCGATATGTGATGACGTTATCACTCGTAATTTCCTTAAATTTCGTGAGATTTGATCGATTTCCGAAAGCAGAATCATTCATTTCTCACTTCAACTCTGAGTGCCCCTTCCACTAGTTTCGCACCCCGAGTTTTTCAGCGCTCCCAAACAAACGCGGTCCTTTGATACTTTGCGCACTCATTTGCACGCAAGCGCGGAAATTTACCAAATAACATATTCACTGCTTCAAAAAATGCGCAAAATCCAAATAACCATAGCAGAATAAAAATAATACAACATAAGAAAATAACGATTGCAGCTAGAGATCGAGTACCAAAACCAAATATAAAAACGAAAATGTTCCAGCTTCACAGGAGTGTCACAAGCAAATAGGAAACTCGGTTACATTAAAAATGAGATCAAAGCAATGGTACAGATCTCAAGACTCCTTTCAGAGAAATTATGTATCGTGCCACTTTGGTCGGTACATTTCGATCTAGACGAAAAATACCGAGCGGTGCCGATTGCCGCAAAGCCATAAAATGCTTTGATTTAACTTTCATTTGAGAGTCTGATATATAGAAATGCAACTGATATCATCATTTTATGTCTTTGTAGCAATCGGCACCGCTCGGTATTTGGAGTTTACTTGATATATGCAGTCAGACGATAGCATCACAAAAACAGGAAGAAAAAAAAATCAAGAATGACGCCCAACCATGACGTGGCGAATTGTTTGGACACGTTTCGATCTGCCTTGGCACGATCAGTGTCGGGCGTACGTGCAAATTTCGAAAACAGCTTTGCCGTGGGCTAGTAGCGACAGCAAATCGTCGATAAAGGACAGCCGTATACTCGTGGGCTACTATAAAGTTGAAAAAAAAAACATTTCGCTAGTGGCCCATGAGTTTTGCCAAAGAATACCGCGACGAAGTCGCTTGCGCCATTTCGCGGTATTCTCGCCCCAATCTCCATAGTCGTGGGCTAGGAGCTCCCCAATGCCTGAGCTCGTAACCGGCTGTCCGATCCCGAGCGCGAGTTAAACGCACGTGCCAGTGCCTTTTAACGTCAACTTGCCGTATTTGTCTCGTTTTTGAGTAACTTTAATGAAGCTAGGCTATATGTATTTATACTTGGATTGATATACATACTTTCTCTCTAGAACATGAATACAAATAGCCTACTTCTAGAAGAATCACTCAAAAACGAGACAAAGACAGCAAGTTGACGAAAAAAGGCAGCTGCGGGTGCGTTTATCTCGCGCTCGTGATCGGATAGCCGGTTACTAGGCGTACATGTCGAAAAAGTACGTTTCGCCGGACTATCAAAGAATTTGGCAACGGGCTGTCGATTTTCGCAAGCACAGTAGCTCGAGACGGTAACTGCTCCATCCGCTGCCGAAACTGCTGATCTTCATCGTAGCATCGAATGAACCTTTCATTACTTTCACTGCTTCCTTCTGCGGTGACCTGTCCTCCTCGGTACCCCAACGTCTATCCTTTGTGCCCGGCTGCTTTTCTGTATGCGGATTTCTTCGTCTTCCATTAGTTGGTGCTTGGTAAAACATGGAAGCTCTTCATACTTTTGCGTGATTATACTGTCGTTTTCGGAACGAAACTCCATAATTGCGGACAACGGCTTTTGTATGACGCAATAGGATGATACTCGTCCTGGGACCACCTGGTCCCGTCACTATTCACCATTCTCCCCGCACGATTATCATCGTGCCGCGGGATGCAACAGCCGTAGTCTGCAAGTGTGGACCGGAACTTCGCTCCGAGAACGATAGCATGTGCCCTCTGTTTCGGAGGCTAATTAAGTTTGTTTCTTTGCGAACTTGTGCGGATAGAGGGTAGAGACAGCGAGAAAGGGTAGGGGAAGGAGACGCAGCATATGCGCGTCTCCTTCCCCTACGCTTTCTCGCTGTTCGCACGCACCTGATCAACGGCACGGAATTCACGGCGAAGTAGAGGGTATGCTCCATTTCGGAGTCATATTTACTCTGTTCCTTTGCGTGCGCGTGAGGAGCGTCGAGAGAGACAGAGAGAGCATTGGGAAGGAGACACAACGTGCGCGCGCACGCTCGCGACCGACACAAATAAATTTCACACCGAATTTCTTTTCGCTAGAGGGGACAGATGAGTTCAAAGACTCGAAACAGTTTCGGAATCCCGTCCAGCTTCTCCATAGCTGTCTGATTCCGATTCGCACATAAATAGTAGTGAATATCTGTTTCGGTATTGTGTTTGTTCGAGTCGCTGGATGGAATTCCGAAACATGTATTCTAGGGGTTTTTGAATACACCTTGAACACAGTTTTTTTGCACTCAAAATTGATTTGGTATCCACCCACATACGATTAGCACTTTGAAACGCTGTTGATTTCGTATTCCACCCTAACAATTTAGACTCACAGTAAAGCTAGACATTCTAGGCAGTAAAGCTCCTCGAAATCAGGGAATCCGTCCTAATTGTGATTGAGGAAAGCTGAAGAAAAATCAAAGATGGAGTGAAGTCTTTGAATCCGAAAATGAAATCCTGAGAAAAAGATCAGGTCCTGAAAAGAATCTGATTTCTTTAATCCATAAAAAAACAATGAAAGAGCGATTATTTTTTGTGAGGCTTATCACTGAAGTTGAAGCTTCTTCATAGCAGTTTTATATTCAGGGATGAGCCTCCGAGGAATAACTGCTCTCTCACTACTTCTGTTTTTCGGATTAGTTTTTTTTTTCGGATTAGGGTGAGCGTATGGTAAAGTGTCCTGATACTCCATTCCTATCCTTTTAAATTTTTCAAAAATTTTCGAACATGAATTATTAATTGTAAGTCCAATTCTCCATTATGCAGCGACTCAGGTTTTTCTGGTTTGCCAAGTAGAATCAAGGACAAACTTTTAGATGGAGCTCGTCCCTGAGATTTCATAGCTTAGAAAAAGAAAATCTACAACCGGGCAGGAAAAAACCACAATAATCGATCTTTTCACCTTCATTTCATGAGCTTTCGAGTGGTTGCTATTTCCTACCCATCTCTCCAATAGTATGGACGACTGCTTTCTCGCACTGACAGAGTTGTACTGCGCATGGTCTCCTCGTCAGATCTTTCGGTTGTATTCGATGTGGTTTTCAATTAGCCCGATTGTGAATTTTCTTTTTTTCATTCCAGGCTCTTATATCGCCCTAGTTTTTCTAAAACCCTCACACATATAACGACGGCATGGATCCTAATGAGACTTTGCGTTCACTTGAAGGGCGCAAACTCGGTGCCATAGGCTATAGCATAGGTGCACCGAGTTTGCGCTAATCTCCAATGGGCAACACAAAGTCTCATTAGGATCCGTGCCGCTGTTATTTCATATTCTATCACGAATAATTTAGCCAGTGATTATCTTGACGTTCTCTGCCATTGGGATTTAATGAAATGCATGTTGTACTTTGAGCGAATTGCTTCTTTTTTGTGGCATCATTGTGTATTACAATTTGTAAAGGTCGAAAGATATTTACGCGCAGTCCTGGTCTCACATGCGAGACCATTTTAGTCAAGTCCGAATCGAGTGAATTGAAGTACTGTGCTTATCTGGGCCAAATTCCGGTCCGCAATTGCGTCTCGACACGCTTTGCGGCCGCACCCTCCCGAGTCAGAAGAGCTTCCAGCGCCGCAGCCGCCGATCTGCTGACTCTAGGTGGGTTTCGGAGACTGGAAACTAAGAAAAATTAGAGAAAATTGTGTAAAAAAGCCACATCGAGTCGGCTTTGGCGCTGGAAACACGACTGACTCGAGCGCGTGCGGCCGCAAAGCGTGTCGAGACGCAATTGCGGACCAGAATTTGGCCCAGAGAAGCACAGTACAATACCGCCGCTATCCAAGGAAAAAAATGGGCGCAATGGGCAAAGTGGGCAACTAAAGCGTCTTTCTACCACAACTCGTCTCAAAGTGCTTCGCTTTCAATTTCGAAAGACCAAAATGTTGACCGTGACACAATCTATCTAATTATATGAGATAGAAAATGGAATTCATTAATGAAAACGCTTTTTTAAGATGGAAATAGTTATGAATTTGATAATTTTATCACAAGATAACGAGCCCATTCGATCAAAAACAACCGTAAGCAATCTCAATCATGGTCAAAATGAAATGTTTTTCATAGCACACCACACCACAGTTAACTAAGAGAAAAATGGCGAGAGAGGGCTTTTTTGGTTAACCAAAAAACAACCATAACTCTCGCCGAACTCTCTCGAAAGTTTTCTGAAAATTTCTTAAGAAATTAGAGAGAAAAAGTAGTAAAAAGGGAGGACTATTAGTGTCTGCAAGAACAGATGCTGTCCACCGTCGTCAGATTCTGATTGATTATTGTTGATTATCAGCGAATTCATGATGGTCATGCAGCGGTGATCTCATTACTTCGAAATCCGTGTTGAATGACCCAGCTCTTCAAAGATAATAAACAATACAAGTACAACAATATATGAAAGCATTCTCATATAATTTCGCAAAGGATTAGAAGCCCATTTGAAAAACCATTTAACTTTTCCCTATAAAATACCACAACGGTCCGTTTTTGAAGTTTAGAAGCGGCAACAAGGAAATTTGTTTTTAAAGAAAAAATTGGTCAACTTTTAGGCTCTTCACTCCGTTTTCCTATTGCTCCCTTTTTTTTTTGAAAAAAATGTCAATGACAAATTTTTTTGCGAACCGATTCACTTTTGCCTGGAAGATCCCTTTTTCATGCAGTTGTTTACGTTTTCTCGACATTACGTAGTAATATCTCTGAAAAATCCTAAATACCCTTTAACTAGTGTGGATTGATATGATAATCGGTAAGTAGTCAACTTGTTGGCACTCTAGGAATGAAGCGCTGCCCAAATTCTACGACACAACGCACTCCCTACAAGCGCTGTTCATTTTTGACGACGTGCAAATGACGTCATCTGAAGCCCCATGCATTTTCGACGACGTGTAGATGACGTCTTCTGAAGCCCCATGCATTTTCGACGACGTGCAGACGACGTCTTCTGAAGCCCCATGCAATTTCGACGACGTGCAAATGACGTCATCTGAAGCCCAATGCATTTTCGACGACGTGCAGCTGACGTCTTCTGAAGCCCCATGCATTTTCGACGACGTGCAGACGACGTCTTCTGAAGCCCAATGCATTTTCAACGACGTGCAGCTGACGTTTTCTGAAGCCCCATGCATTTTCGACGACGTGCAGACGACGTCTTCTGAAGCCCCATGCATTTTCGACGACGTGCAGCTGACGTCTTCTGAAGCCCCATGCAATTTCGACGACGTGCAGACGACGTCTTCTGAAGCCCAATGCATTTTCGACGACGTGCAGCTGACGTCTTCCGAAGCCCAATGCATTTTCGACGACGTGCAGCTGACGTCTTCTGAAGCCCCATGCATTTTCGACGACGTGCAGACGACGTCTTCTGAAGCCCAATGCATTTTCGACGACGTGCAGCTGACGTCTTCTGAAGCCCAATGCATTTTCGACGACGTGTAGATGACGTCTTCTGAAGCCCCATGCATTTTCGACGACGTGTAGATGACGTCATCTGAAGCTCCATGCAATTTCGACGACGTGTAGATGACGTCTTCTGAAGCCCCATGCATTTTCGACGACGTGCAGACGACGTCTTCTAAAACCCAATGCATTTTCGACGACGTGCAGCTGACGTCTTCTGAAGCCCCATGCATTTTCGACGACGTGCAGACGACGTCTTCTGAAGCTCAATGCATTTTCGACGACGTGCAGCTGACGTCTTCTGAAGCCCCATGCATTTTCGACGACGTGTAGATGACGTCATCTGAAGCCCCATGCATTTTCGACGACGTGTAGATGACGTCATCTGAAGCCCCATGCATTTTCGACGACGTGCAGACGACGTCTTCTGAAGCCCCATGCAATTTCGACGACGTGCAAATGACGTCATCTGAAGCCCAATGCATTTTCGACGACGTGCAGCTGACGTCTACTGAAGCCCCATGCATTTTCGACGACGTGCAGACGACGTCTTCTGAAGCCCAATGCATTTTCAACGACGTGCAGCTGACGTCTTCTGAAGCCCCATGCATTTTCGACGACGTGCAGACGACGTCTTCTGAAGCCCCATGCATTTTCGACGACGTGCAGCTGACGTCTTCTGAAGCCCCATGCAATTTCGACGACGTGCAGACGACGTCTTCTGAAGCCCAATGCATTTTCGACGACGTGCAGCTGACGTCTTCTGAAGCCCAATGCATTTTCGACGACGTGCAGCTGACGTCTTCTGAAGCCCCATGCATTTTCGACGACGTGCAGACGACGTCTTCTGAAGCCCCATGCAATTTCGACGACGTGCAAATGACGTCATCTGAAGCCCAATGCATTTTCGACGACGTGCAGCTGACGTCTTCTGAAGCCCCATGCATTTTCGACGACGTGCAGACGACGTCTTCTGAAGCCCAATGCATTTTCAACGACGTGCAGCTGACGTCTTCTGAAGCCCCATGCATTTTCGACGACGTGCAGACGACGTCTTCTGAAGCCCCATGCATTTTCGACGACGTGCAGCTGACGTCTTCTGAAGCCCCATGCAATTTCGACGACGTGCAGACGACGTCTTCTGAAGCCCAATGCATTTTCGACGACGTGCAGCTGACGTCTTCTGAAGCCCAATGCATTTTCGACGACGTGCAGCTGACGTCTTCTGAAGCCCCATGCATTTTCGACGACGTGCAGACGACGTCTTCTGAAGCCCAATGCATTTTCGACGACGTGCAGCTGACGTCTTCTGAAGCCCCATGCATTTTCGACGACGTGCAGGCGACGTCTCCTGAAGCCCAATGCATTTTCAACGACGTGCAGACGACGTCTTCTGAAGCCCAATGCATTTTCGACGACGTGCAGCTGACGTCTTCTGAAGCCCCATGCATTTTCGACGACGTGCAGACGACGTCTTCTGAAGCCCCATGCATTTTCGACGACGTGTAGATGACGTCTTCTGAAGCCCAATGCGTTTTCGACGACGTGCAGCTGACGTCTTCTGAAGCCCCAAGCATTTTCGACAACGTGCAGACGACGTCTTCTGAAGCCCAATGCATTTTCAACGACGTGCAGACGACGTCTTCTGAAGCCCAATGCATTTTCAACGACGTGCAGCTGACGTCTTCTGAAGCCCAATGCATTTTCGACGACGTGTAGATGACGTCTTCTGAAGCCCCATGCATTTTCGACGACGTGTAGATGACGTCATCTGAAGCCCCATGCATTTTCGACGACGTGCAGACGACGTCTTCTGAAGCCCCATGCAATTTCGACGACGTGCAAATGACGTCATCTGAAGCCCAATGCATTTTCGACGACGTGCAGCTGACGTCTTCTGAAGCCCCATGCATTTTCGACGACGTGCAGACGACGTCTTCTGAAGCCCAATGCATTTTCAACGACGTGCAGCTGACGTTTTCTGAAGCCCCATGCATTTTCGACGACGTGCAGACGACGTCTTCTGAAGCCCCATGCATTTTCGACGACGTGCAGCTGACGTCTTCTGAAGCCCCATGCAATTTCGACGACGTGCAGACGACGTCTTCTGAAGCCAATGCATTTTCGACGACGTGCAGCTGACGTCTTCCGAAGCCCAATGCATTTTCGACGACGTGCAGCTGACGTCTTCTGAAGCCCCATGCATTTTCGACGACGTGCAGACGACGTCTTCTGAAGCCCAATGCATTTTCGACGACGTGCAGCTGACGTCTTCTGAAGCCCAATGCATTTTCGACGACGTGTAGATGACGTCTTCTGAAGCCCCATGCATTTTCGACGACGTGTAGATGACGTCATCTGAAGCTCCATGCAATTTCGACGACGTGTAGATGACGTCTTCTGAAGCCCCATGCATTTTCGACGACGTGCAGACGACGTCTTCTAAAACCCAATGCATTTTCGACGACGTGCAGCTGACGTCTTCTGAAGCCCCATGCATTTTCGACGACGTGCAGACGACGTCTTCTGAAGCTCAATGCATTTTCGACGACGTGCAGCTGACGTCTTCTGAAGCCCCATGCATTTTCGACGACGTGTAGATGACGTCATCTGAAGCCCCATGCATTTTCGACGACGTGTAGATGACGTCATCTGAAGCCCCATGCATTTTCGACGACGTGCAGACGACGTCTTCTGAAGCCCCATGCAATTTCGACGACGTGCAAATGACGTCATCTGAAGCCCAATGCATTTTCGACGACGTGCAGCTGACGTCTTCTGAAGCCCCATGCATTTTCGACGACGTGCAGACGACGTCTTCTGAAGCCCAATGCATTTTCAACGACGTGCAGCTGACGTCTTCTGAAGCCCCATGCATTTTCGACGACGTGCAGACGACGTCTTCTGAAGCCCCATGCATTTTCGACGACGTGCAGCTGACGTCTTCTGAAGCCCCATGCAATTTCGACGACGTGCAGACGACGTCTTCTGAAGCCCAATGCATTTTCGACGACGTGCAGCTGACGTCTTCTGAAGCCCAATGCATTTTCGACGACGTGCAGCTGACGTCTTCTGAAGCCCCATGCATTTTCGACGACGTGCAGACGACGTCTTCTGAAGCCCAATGCATTTTCGACGACGTGCAGCTGACGTCTTCTGAAGCCCCATGCATTTTCGACGACGTGCAGGCGACGTCTCCTGAAGCCCAATGCATTTTCAACGACGTGCAGACGACGTCTTCTGAAGCCCAATGCATTTTCGACGACGTGCAGCTGACGTCTTCTGAAGCCCCATGCATTTTCGACGACGTGCAGACGACGTCTTCTGAAGCCCCATGCATTTTCGACGACGTGTAGATGACGTCTTCTGAAGCCCAATGCGTTTTCGACGACGTGCAGCTGACGTCTTCTGAAGCCCCAAGCATTTTCGACAACGTGCAGACGACGTCTTCTGAAGCCCAATGCATTTTCAACGACGTGCAGCTGACGTCTTCTGAAGCCCATGCATTTTCGACGACGTGCAGACGACGTCTTCTGAAGCCCCATGCATTTTCGACGACGTGCAGCTGACGTCTTCTGAAGCCCCATGCAATTTCGAAGACGTGCAGACGACGTCTTCTGAAGCCCCATGCATTTTCGACGACGTGTAGATGACGTCTTCTGAAGCCCAATGCGTTTTCGACGACGTGCAGCTGACGTCTTCTGAAGCCCCAAGCATTTTCGACAACGTGCAGACGACGTCTTCTGAAGCCCAATGCATTTTCAACGACGTGCAGCTGACGTCTTCTGAAGCCCCATGCATTTTCGACGACGTGCAGACGACGTCTTCTGAAGCCCCATGCATTTTCGACGACGTGCAGCTGACGTCTTCTGAAGCCCCATGCAATTTCGACGACGTGCAGACGACGTCTTCTGAAGCCCAATGCACTTTCGAAGACGTGCAGCTGACGTCTTCTGAAGCCCCATGCATTTTCGACGACGTGCAGACGACGTCTTCTGAAGCCCAATGCATTTTCAACGACGTGCAGCTGACGTCTTCTGGAGCCCCATGCATTTTCGACGACGTGCAGATGACGTCTTCTGAAGCCCAATGCATTTTCGACGACGTGCAGCTGACGTCTTCTGAAGCCCCAAGCATTTTCGACGACGTGCAGACGACGTCTTCTGAAGCCCAATGCATTTTCTACGACGTGCAGCTGACGTCTTCTGAAGCCCCATGCATTTTCGACGACGTGCAGACGACGTCTTCTGAAGCCCCATGCATTTTCGACGACGTGTAGATGACGTCTTCTGAAGCCCAATGCGTTTTCGACGACGTGCAGCTGACGTCTTCTGAAGCCCCAAGCATTTTCGACAACGTGCAGACGACGTCTTCTGAAGCCCCATGCATTTTCGACGACATGTAGATGACGTCATCTGGAGCCGAGCGGCAAATTCAAGCGGCGCGAAGGTTCACCATACTCTGCGAATCCAACGGAGAAATATGTAGCCGCGAAATGCCTGCGATCCGCGTGATAGCCGAGGAATAGCCGAGAAACAAAGCCTTCCAGGGATGTAGACGACGCATTCTTTTTGCACGATTCGGATGTCAACAGTTCCTTCGGTCGAATTACCCAAGTTTGAGGTACTTGAACTTCTCTAAGTTTCTGGAGACCTCGCCCAACCGTTGGCGGCCCCGGATGGCGGCTCAGCAAGCCCAACAAAATTCTGTGGTAATTTTGTTGTCATATGCAGAAATCTGAGCAGAAAAAAAGGGCATCAGAATTTAGTGGTAATGCATTGGTAATGCGGTGGTAAACGGACGCATTTACCACAAGGTAGAGGAAAAACGTTGATAAAACAGCGAAACTCACCCGGCCTGAGTACTTAATCTCTGGTGTTGACAAATTCTGCCAGATTACGATAAAGTTACTACTAAATTTCTCCTTAAAGGCAGTGGTCACGATGAAAAACGTTATCGAAAAAATTACAAAAATCAGCTTAGATCAAACACAGCTGAAAAACTATGAAGGTAGCGAGGTTGAAAAAGAGCTAGAAATAGAGATTCTAAGGCCCAAAAATGCCAGTTCGTGCACACGTGCACAGCGATGACGAAAAAGATCGCCGTCTCATGCCGAGCAGTCAAAAATCATCGACATTCAGAGGAAGAAATAAATGCTAATTTACCTAATAAATGCAGTTGAGCAATGAAAGAAAGCACTCCAGTCAATGTTTTTGATTAGGTGTGTACATAAATCCGAAGGTTCATTGATTGAAATCCATTTTCAAGGCAGCTGATGTTCTTGATATAAGAGGTCATCGATGCCGATGATGTTGAGTGGGCTCGTCCACCATCAAAAGACCAGAAAGTTCAGGCTTCAAATTTGACCCAAAACAGCGGTTTTTTCGCAATTTTTTCTTATAGATCCTACTACTCGAGACCCAGAAAAGGGTTTAGAGGGAAAAAGACGACAAACATATTTGATCGCGATCACTGCCTTTAATTTTCCGGACTCTTTCCGTATTCTGTCAGAAAAATGGCGATTTCTGACAGAATGCGAAATACGGCTTTAGCATCCAAATCGGATGCTTTTGGATGAGTAAAATGAGATTTTACAAGGCCAAAGCTATCTCAGGTCGCAAAAAGAATGATGAGACGCGTCTCATCCTTCTTTTTGAGACCCGAGATAGTAAGCTGCAAAGCAAAAGGATCGAGGATTACGCCGGAACGCGGAAGTGATCTATGTGGCGTGCGTTGTGCACGACTTAAAGGCACAGTACTCCTTGATACATGATTTTTTGTTGAGATTTTGAAGTTATTGTGTGGTGGAACCCTCCTGTAAAATACATGCAAAGTAGATATGAGATCTCAATTCCTCCAAATGAGCGAGATATAAGCGACCCGGGCCCAATTCTCTTCAATTACCGCCACGGACCACGCCCCTTTTACACGAACTATTGTAGATTTTTCCCAATGTCTTTATTGGTGAAAGAATAGAATATTACGGCACCGAATTCATTATTTAGCCTAAGGCCTCGTTCAGAGTGCGAACGCTGATCGCAGCGATGACATGCTTTGAATACAGATCGACGTTCGACACGATCTCGATCGATGCTCATGTTTATCATCCCATCGCGTCGCGCGGCGATCGAACTCTGAAAGAGGCGTTAGGCCGGGTTTATACTTCCACCGCGGAGCAACGCGGCGGCTTACTCTGAAAACGATCGATACACAGTAATATCGAATAATCGTGTCGCGCCGTATTGGAAGTGTCAACCCAGGTATACATCGTCGCACCTATAGGAGTGATCTCTTATGGCTGAATTGAGATGCATTCGCACAAGCAAGACTTTTTAGGATCCAGGGTCAGCTGTCACTCATAGGCCCAGGTAACCACTAGATCCATTGCTGAATCTTGGTAGATGAATTTAATAGATGAATCTTGGTTACTAACCCCCTGAATTCAAGGGGCTCAGGTACTCAGGGCGACGGCCGGCGCCCCACATTTTGAGGGTGCCGGCCAGCGGCGAACCATGCTGCATGCGACGCACACGCAGCGCGGATATTGGCTCGCCGGCGAGCCACAAAACACGCCACGCCATCTTCAATCCGGCCGGTTGGAAAGACAATTGATTATGATCACGACTGATCACTTCGTAACGTGCTTATCACGTACACAGCCGGTATAAAAGGTGCCACATCTCATTAGAGTCCTCATTCGGCATTCTAATGCCGGCCCTGGAAGGCGACTTCGAGTCGCTCTCCGGAGGCCAGCATATTTTTGACTGCTGAGGGGATAGGGGTATCCCCACGGCTGGGGGGGGGGGCGGCTTTCGCCGCGATCCGCGGGGAGGGTGGATCTTCACCGCAGACTGCGGTGGACAGCGTAATCTAGCAAAATTTTCCGTCCTATCCCGACGGGAAAATTCTGACAGATTTCGGAAAAATTCTGCTAGAAAACGAGAAAAATCTGCCAGAAAACGGTAAAATTACCACCAGAGGAGGGCAAAATCGTTCCGTAATCTGGCAGAATTTTCCCGTAATCTGTCAGAAATTTCCCGTGATGCTCCGGCCTGAGTTGTTTACGTTGATTTTTGATCGTGGAGGCATTGACCGCTAGAAGGATGATACCTATCAGTGCAATGAAGCGATCATCTCACTTATGAGCACTTCCTTGACTTGATCATTAATGTAATCTGAGTCTTCAATTGTTCATTCTGAGGGGGCGGATCTGGAGGTTACGGGTTCTAACTTTGAAGCGACGGACGGCTGGCGAATTCGCGCCAGTTGCACAAAGGCTCCAAACGCTTGTTTGGAGCCATTATTTTTCCACTCCTGGCTCGTTTTCTACCGTTCTTTCGACACTGGGAGCCTAGGATCCTTCTCGACTATCATTTCACTGTGGAAAGTCAACGAGAATGATCATCGTGAACGGTGCCTTTAAGAATTGTAGTTATAAATCCATTGTTGTACCGTAGTCCTACTAATCTAATAGCTAAGCGATCTGAATTCAGTTTAGTACTTATTTCTTAACAGTTGATAACTCTCCTCACTAAATAGTTGCACCACAGTTCAGTCTACACGAGTCCAGTCGATTTACATAAATTGCAATTGCGTAAATTACAGGTGACTGACATCGAACCATACATCTTCATTGAACACAACTGTGGATACGAAGGTCTCGACAAGAAGGTGTTGGGTAGATGGGTTGATTTTTTTCCTCCAGCTGACATCGCCTGGTTTCAGCATTATTTCATGCGTGAAGTACCTGCTGAGTTCGTCATGGAGGGAAATTACTCGAAGAGAGTTTATCACATGGGTGACATCGAGCTTCTCACGAAAGGTTTGTTGGCATCGCAATCATATGCGGTCCTTCAAAAGATGTTGTACCTTTTTTCATCTATTTATTCAACTGCACGCCAGGTGAACTTTGTCCAAAGATCAATAACGTGGAAGACAGTAACCTACCGTTAAACTTCAAAGTTAGAACCCGTAACCTATAATGTTATAATCTAGAATCCTATTATCGCCAACACTGATAATCGCTACTTTGATAAACTAGGGGTTAAAAGGCTCCCAAACACCTTTGGATAGCACCGATAGCTGCTATCCATCCACCAAAATGAGCAGAATCGTACCCTCCTGAGGTGAATATCGCGAGGGCGTGGGTTGATCTTGAATACTGCTTGGGGAATGGGAAGGTGCCTATCATGAGCAGACTAGGGAGTAACATCAGAGGCGTTTGTGACCACCGCGGTCGCTGATCTCGGTTACGGGTACCTCTTTCTACCCATGCTCCCACAGTACCCTTTTACCGCTTAATTTTCTATGACTGCTAAATCAAGCCATCATATCATCACATCACGTCATTGCATAACACGAATCACGAGTGAAGTGCCAACACGGATAAAACAGTTCAGATTCCTTTTTATTCACTCATTAGTACGAGAATCCGGTTTTAGTAAACTGCTTTATTGACAGAGCGTGCTCTATCAGATGAACAGCAACGGAAAAAGGCAAGGTTTCCTTGCACAGGCTTTAACATCATAAGCAGAGCGAAATTGGACGTCCATGAGAAACAGTACTCACGAGAAACGCTCAGTCAACACAGGAAACAATAAAATCGCACCAAGCACCAAGGAAAACAATATAGTCGCACACAGCACATAATCAAAAATATCAGAACTACTTTCGAGAGATTAAAAAATATACAAGTACTCAAACTCAATCAGAGAATGCAAAAAATACACAGTGCGTCGGAGGAACAAAAAAAAATTACCAGCATTCACACTGTCCCATGTACTATACATACAATACTGCTCGGATTTGGTGAGAAGGCGCGTGAGGGCGCGTCCTCGCCCCTTTATTGTCCTTCTCGCTCAGTGTTTGGCGTGAGGTGAAATGTATCACAGAGGAGGGCGTGGTCGGACCCATTGAAGTCCGGTGGAGAAGGTCGGACCTTCGGCCAACCATGAACCAGGATGGGCTTTTATCAAGGGTGGAGGGTGGGTGGGGGTTGGGAGCCATACCGCTAGTATATAAAATGAAGGCTAATCGAAACGGCAAAATGAAATCTAAATAAGAGTTCCAAGTAATACTGGAGATCATACTGAGAGGGCGACTCGGACAGTCGGGGGTAGTACGTCGGCACAATAGCGTTAGTACTCCAGGGCAAACATCGAATAATACCCCATCATCGAATAATAACATCGAATAATAGTTGTGAGCAGGAGCTGCTGCTAACGGCAGCATATCCTGCCAACGTACGCTGGCGTTCTACCGCTCGTTGTGAGCAGGAGCTGCAGCTAACGGCAGCATATCCTGCCGAGCCCTAGTTATCGACCGCCTTTCCTGCAAACGGGGAAAGAACTTGGATTACCACTTTCTTTAGCGGTGTTGGGTATGATCCTTGTCACGGCCAGCAGCAAGGAGGTCAACCTCGTCACGGCCCGCAACAAGGACATCATCTTCGCCACGGTCCACAACGACCACAACGAGAAGGCTTTCTTCTTGATGGGCCATGGGGACGATTCCCTCACCGTCCAAAATTTACGTTCAGAAAGTGACGCAAGGTCACCTTTCCGACCGACATCAAACGGCCAACTGCCCCCTCAGCGAGACTGGCCGCCTAGTATAGCAGCCGCCGTCGTACAAGAGGATGCTGCAATAATCATTCGTATCTGGCAAATCAATGGAGGGGAGTGTCAGCAGACACTAGGAGAGGGGGCTGCCGATATTACGCGTGCCATGGTAAATAAATGAATTGTATTCCTGCACGGGCACAGGAGCTCCTACTACTTGGCAGCAGCTCCTGCTGGTACAGCACGGGTGCAGCTAATCTCTTTGTGCCGGAGTACGAACGCTGCTGTGCTGACGTATTACCCAGTGACTGTCTGAGGAAATGAGACAGGAGATCAAAACAGAAACTGAAGAGCTAACGAAACAAGTGCGCAAAAAAATGAGACAGATTATGAAATGGAGATTTTAAAATGAGGAAGGAACTCACTCAACACACAAGAAGAGGTGACAATTCACTGGGGGGAGAAAGCGTGCAAGACAATAGACGACAGTAGCATGTCCATCGCTAACGAATCTGGCATTAAAGGCAGTGTCCACGATAAATCTCGTTCTCGAGGTTCCAGTGTTAGTTGGCAGATGCTGGAGAAGTTAGGGTCGAAGCAAGCAGCGAAAACGGGCCAGCAATCGATAAAAACGGCTTTGAAAGTCATCCCAGTGCGCCTACCTATCCCGGTCCGCCCCCCATTCGGAAGAGCTTGTGGCGCCCCACACGTTTCGATGGCAAATGGCCAAGCAACTCTGCCGCGTCCAGCCTGATCGATTCGCGCAGATCCCGCTATTAGCGCGCGTATGCGGAAATCAGCAGAGCCCATAATTCTCGTCCACGGCCTGAACCTTAGAAACCGTTATCTTAGCTTATTTTGAACGTTTTTCTTCTCTGTTTCTTCCCTTTTAGTTACCTCACGACCAAATAATCCCAATTTTGGGTCGAACACGAGTGCGATACTCATTGTGAACACTGCCTTTAAAGGCACAGTACACCCTCAGATATGAATTTTGAGATTTTCATGTAATTGCGTAGGAGACCTCTCCTGTATAACATGTGCCAAATGCCAGATCTCATTTCCTTCAAATAAGCGAGATATAAGCGACCACTGCAGGCCCGACCCCCTTCGCTCACCACCACAGGCCCGACCCCCTAACAGATTTTCGAACACGATAGCGGCTCGATGGATGGATGAATTCGAACAAGTCGTCGTTCTTCAGTCCATTACCGGACTGTCTCCTTAAAAATGGTCCCCTACGGGCCCAAAGTTGGACACTCGTCAGCTCGTCACCCCCATATGCACATTCCACGCCCACTGACGTGAATAAATGAATGCTCGAGAATGTGAGATGAGCGATAGTTTCCGAACAATAGCCCCGTTCTTCCCTTTATTCCCAATTTCTCTCTCTACTCAGGTCAGCTGGCATACATCGGCTGCAAGAGACGGAAGTTACAAGCCTCGGAAAACTCGTCCACCATGTTTCCTTAGCTCAATCTTTGAGGTACCATAACTCCGTTCCCAGAAGGTCTTGTACGATTCCAAAAACACCATTGGAATCAGCATTGGACCGTCTTCAAGATAGGCGAAAAAGCAGAGAAACGATTCTTATCGTGAACACTGCCTTTAAGGTGGAGTCGGGGCCAGGTAAAGTATGTCGCCAAAGCGCTCCTGGATATGTCAGCAGCAGTGGTTTTGAGTATTCGCTGTCATCGAGGTCGCTACAAGGGGTCTATCCTGTCAACAAAGTGACAGAGATGTTTTAGAAACTCGTAATCTAATATGCATTTTCAAGCAATTTAGTACCCACAGATTCGATGCCACCCGAGGTTAGAATTATTGAAAGTCTAGGAAACTATGGATAGTTGACTGTTTTAAAACAGCATTGTTCACTGTGATATCTTTTGCAATTTTCTCCACGAAATTGACTCGCTAGGCTATTTCTAACGTGCGATATTGCCTGAAGCATAACATTTTTGCGCTCTGAGGGCACATAGGTGCGTTCTCGAACACGAAAACCACATTTAGAGTATGGCTGTCCGCATGCGAAAACCAACCAAAAATTTCATGAGCGGAGCTTTAAGTCGAAGAGTGCTACATAAGGTGGGCGGAGCTTGTTTTTATGCCCTGATGGTAGTTTCGAGCACGAAAACTACATTTCTATTATGGCTGTCAGCATTTTGAAAGTACTCGAAATTTCATGAACACAGCTTGAAGCCGAAGAACGCCACATAGGGAGGAGTCCTTGAAAATGTCCAAGTCCAGGATTGTAATGAAAAATGTATAAGTAATTTTCGAAATGCGTGCGGAAAATCGCTGCAACGTGTGGAAAACCTAGTCCTGGGCACAAATAACTATTTAAGATGTTGACCCTTCCTAAACGATTATTGGAGAACCATTCTTGAAGGCAGTGTTCACGGTAATCTTCGATTTTGAGATTGATCGCTAAATCGATTGTTTGGCCCCCGAGTAGAACTGAAATGACGAAGAAACTGAGAAAAACGCGCCAGAAGTACACGAAATCCTTTACTCTCACCCCGCTTCTTTACTCTCAATGGAATTGTTTGTTGTGACCATGGAATCTTTTGTGGACCCGTCTTTTACAATTCCCCATTTTGTGTTGCTCCATTCTTTCCTTCGGGCACTAACTAATACCGTTTTGCCCAAAAAATTCATCCATATTTGATTAGTTCCATTTTTTACCGGTGACAACCACCGTGAACATGTTCATCCAACCGGACAACTAGTCCAGGCCATAGAATAATGTCACTGAAATAAGACGTATTGGAGCGTTTCTCGCTGTTTCTTCGTAATTTTGGTAACAGTTGGTAGCCAACGCATTGTTTTGAGTATAAAACTCGGGAAAGAAAATCATCGTGAACACTGCCTTTAAGTGTGATACAATCGATTGTATCACACGTAAAAATGGGTCTCCATAGACCGTTTTGAACGGGATAAAAGAACTTTTTCAGTTATTCGGGCCCAGGGCTAGGGCCCGTAGAAAAGCCGGCAGAAAATTCAATTCAGCCTAACTGAATCCAGGTTCTGAAAAAGTCAGGCGAGCCGCACTTATATCAGAAGTGCGTGTTGTGGGATAGCGATCTAGGCTGAATGAAGAAAGTCAGCAACAAACAACAACAGCTGAGTCCACTTAGTCAATTTGAGTTGCTTTACAATCAGCGTTCTGGACTATTACGTAATCAAGTGGAAGTGGAAAACAGCTGCTCTATATCATAAGAGGCTTTGGTTTTAGCAGCCTGTCTCTTTTGTTCCTGCTTGCATCAGCTCGGAGGGAGGGGGCCTGTTTTTTTCTAGGTTCTCAATAGTGCGCGCCAGGGGTGAGCGGAGTTCCGCGTTTCGCGTTCCGAAACCCGCAGTTTCGCGCATTTTTGGCATTCCGCGTTCCGCATTCCGAAAACCGCAAAAAACGCTGCGGAATGCGAAAATATTGAATTTTTCAGCGTTTCGCGTTCCGAAACCCGCATTTCCGCGCATTTTCAGACGTTTCGCGCCCCGATTTCCGAAACCCGATAAAAAAATTTTGGTTTCGAAACCCAAAAACCGATTTCCGAAATTTCATGTTTTCGTTCCGCTCATCCCTTGTGCGCGCGCTGTGGCTGTCGGTGCGCAACGATGTGTACCCCTTTGGAGAATTCATTTGTTGAGACGGATCCTGGCCCGC
The DNA here is from genome assembly GCA_029168955.1 of Aplectana chamaeleonis. Classification (NCBI taxonomy): domain Eukaryota; kingdom Metazoa; phylum Nematoda; class Chromadorea; order Rhabditida; family Cosmocercidae; genus Aplectana; species Aplectana chamaeleonis. The sequence goes on along the minus strand of JAPDOI010001032.1, from coordinate 30,368 downwards.
AGTAGTCGGTGAACGGATTCGCACTCAAAAATTGGTACAACACCAGTATCTATCAAACTCCACTTCTGATTCATCAGAAAATGATCCATCTCTGAAGTGCGCGCATTTGGGGGGCCTCCTGAACGGGCAGGCGAAATAATGGAGAGTAGGGGACGACGAGCAGCCGACGAGGTCGGCACCGTGTCGTGCGACACGGGTACCTCACAGTGTTTTTGCCGCTGCGACAGCAGGGCCCGTAGCAAACCCCCCTGATGTTGCGAACTCAGCGCTGCCTCCGCGCCATCAGCATGTGGCTCACGTCCAGGCAGCCAAACGTGAGCGCCTTCCTATCTTAATGCATGTGGGCAGTGACAGATAGTGACAGCGGAGGCAGCCATTTGCCCGTGGTATGTGAGCCACCTATGGACGTGAAGTAGGCGCTGAGGTCGATGTTGGCGGCGAGATGTGCGAGACAGTGAGCGAAATAGCGCGCAAAGCCACGAGAGGCACCAGATGCGATCTCGGTCATGGGTGGGGTATGACCGAGATGGTGACGGCGCGGAAAAGATAATACGCTCCAGTGACAAACACTATCCAGATTTGACCACCTCTATTGAGATGTTAGGGCAGATCCAATTAATGCAATGATTGCGTGAAGCCTTCATACAAGGACAGCCATTTTGGTTCTCGGCAGCTCTTCAAATGAGAAAGGTGATAAACTGGAGAATCTTGTGAAACTCTACCGCTAGTATTAGAGGCATAGATCATCGTTGATGTGTGTTCGCTGTCTGCTGCGATGGTCGAAATCAATCGCCTCATCAGCTGCTTATTTTTCCCCGAGCCTTTGTATTTTGTATTTCTTTTCTTTCCCGTCCCTATATTCCCGCCACAGGTTAGTTTTGTTCTGATAAACCATTTCATATTTGTGGGCTCCGTAGTGGTTTTGAGGGTTTCATCACTTGCACGTGTTTATAAGGCTTTTTTTCTTGAATTTTGAACTAAAAAAAAAAGAATAAAATTCTGAACGTCCGCTTTTTCCAAGAGATTTGGTTTTTTTAGCGTTACCTTCTGTTTTAGCACCACAATGGACGTTTCTGAGTTTTTTTTACGGTGAAAAATATGTGGTTGTTTTCACATCCGACTATTTGCTCCTTTTTTTCTGCATCACTATTCTCCTGTTTGTTACCAGAGGAGTACCATCGATAGCCCCTTATTATTGGTGAGGGTCCGCGTTGGCACTGTGTCTGGTGCACAATTGGAGACGCTCTAATCGCTACAATTCATTTTTCGTTGGCAGGAGATCGCTTCTCTGCATGGTAGATATAGAAGTACATTATTTCCGAAATTAAAGATGAATAATTTGATTTCTTCCATATGTATCTTCGAATGAGTGTGCGATTTTAAATGAAGATAAAAGTGTTCCAGTGTCGGATATAGGCACAAGTAGCTGGGAAAAGTGTGTACTTAACTTAGGACCGCAAATTTGGTATTCTTAGGACAGAGTGTCAATAAAACCATCAGAATTGGAACATTTCGCAAAATACAGCGTTCGATTATTCGGAAAGTTCGGGAGATCTATTTTTTTGGTTTCAATTATACATACTGTTCTAGGTTCGTGAATTTTCGGGGCCTTTTTCTCGAGTATCCCCATGATTGCAAGAATATTCGTTAAATTTTCCTCGAATCCAATGGAGAACAGGTGTTCTAATTGATTTGTTCGCTCAGAAATAGTGGAATTCTGTTCGTCTTAATTCTTTCGTTGGCAAGTTTTCGCCACTCCATATTGTAATTAATCACATTCATTCAGAAGCTAACATCAAAATTGAGCTACGCTGTAGATTTTGAAAGTGCACTAGAGGCTTCCAAAAAATGTGAAAATCTGGAATCCTGAATGGAAGAATCGGAAATTTTTATTCCCAGTAGGTTGAAATTTAGAACATCCGAAAACGCTCTGAACGCTTATCGGTCTGATTGAATTCGACGAAATTGAACCGAAAAAGTTTTCTGTGAAACACATAAAATTTTGTCCAAATGCAAGAGTAGAAATATATAATTGGAGGCCAGCCACGCATATTTAGTGACCATTGGATAGGAAACGGATGAATGGGATGCGCGCGCTCCAAGCAATTTCATTGAACAATCTGTTTGCGAAGTTTCTTCACATGTCGTACAGGCCATAAAACGGCCAATGTCTCACCGTCGACTGCGTACCACGCGCTGCGCGACCGCACGTGCGTCGGAAGCAGCCGAGTTTTGGCCGCCGCGCGACGAGTTTCGAAGACGCGCGGCGGCCGAAACACGCGCGGCGGCCAAAATCGCGCGCGGCGGCCAAAACCCGTTCGCTTCCGGACGCACGCGCGGTCGCGCAGCGCGTGGTACGCAGTCGACGGTGAGACATTGGCCGTTTTGTGGCCTGTAGCTATCAGTGGGCAATGTTTCCCCTGTGTCAACTGCGGTCATAGCCCAGAGGACGTGTGCGCTGTCATCACGAATACGACCCTGGTTCGACACCGCCCTGCATCAGAGTTTTGCTAAGAAGTGTATGCTGGGAATAGATCCCTCCAAGTTGGTTGACATAGGTGGCACCTGAGAAACGATGTACCTGAGGTTGGTTGCAATCTTTATGTGGTGACGGCGGGGGGTTTGCTACGGGCCCAGTGTTTCCCTGAGTGACGCTGTCAGCGAGCGACGACGGAAAATGGTCCTTTGGATTTTCGATTTTGCTTTTACTACTTTTTTGTTCTAACGTGTGACAGCTGTGATTTATGCGACTACTACCGCAAACCGTCTGCTAATTTCGGTACCTCGAAATCTATATCTCAATATATTCACTTTCCTGAATACAAGCTCCAAGTTCACCTAACAGCTCTCTGAGCGTATCATTTTTCAGAAAATGTTTGCAGGCATTTTCTGAACTCGTGAAGCATATCAAAGCAGTAAGAGCTACTCGATTATAACTCGGCTATTTATCGGCTACTTCTTGTCCGTTTCGTGAAAAGTCGAGAAATAGCCGCGAATCAGCCGGGAAATAGCCCACCAGGAGGCGCTGCGGAGCCTGGTGGGTTATTTCGCGACTATTTCTCGGTCAAAACTCAGAGTCTAAGCTAGATTTGATGTTGAATGAACGAGGTTAAAAAAGCGAAGCTAGCGACATCGGCGCCGCGATTTCGCGAAGCCTTACCGCCCTACGCCGCGTCAGGTTTAGAGCACGCCCCAGACCTCTAGCTCGGCCACTTCCTGCCGGTCACCGGAATTCTGCACAGCCGTTAAGCGAAGACTGGCAGGCAAATGAACTGCAGTTAACCCAACGCGTGCTGAATACGCACAAAGTTTGGACGTGGATACATGATGAAACTGGTGGAACACATCGAAACACGTATGGATAAACGGTCGCTGCTGCCCGTTTAGGTTTTCTGCGCATTTGGCCGTTGGGAGTTTACCATGTTCACCACCTTTGCCATTACTTTTCAAAATAACGAGCTACCATGTAACAGGCTACGTGGTGACATCAGGTCTAGTAGCATGGGATAGGCGTTGCTGTTTCAGATTCCATCTCTATGTGGCCCAATTCTCCACTTTCTATCGCTTCCAATACACACAAAAGCATTGAAATCTCATTAGATAAACTTGTAATAAGACCTCTTCCTAGTTGCTGCTACCAGCTCGATGTAGAAACTGTCCGTATGTCCTTACGTGATTGCTTATGTCGTTGACCATTTTGCGGGACAAATACTGGTCACTGCACCACGATGACACGACACCTAAGTCGGTCATAATATCCATCATAGTGTCGAAAAAATGGCTAAATTCAGCCAGAAGTAGTCCAATACAGGGCTGTGCGTAATTACGAATTACGATTTACAAATTACGAATTACGGCCGTTTTTGGCACTTTTTTTACGATTTACGATTTACGAAATTCCGGCTCGAAATCGTAACGAATTGCTACAAATCGTAACAAAGCTAGAATTTGCGATTGAGAAAACAAAGCAAACTTGCGGTCCTGAGTATTGATAAATTTCAACCTTCATAATCCTGATATTTGATTTTTCTTTCCAATTTCTTATTTCGGTGAAAACTTTCCGTCCCTGACGTTCATTTGGTGGAGCTACTATGTCCGGGTGAAATTCCGGTTCGCAGTTGCAGACGACAGCTGTTTAAACACGTGATGCCAACAAAATCACGCTGGTACCACGATGTCTAGGCACGGTTGAGCTTTGTTCCACCGCGGTTATCTCAAAGCTGCGGTGGTCGGCTGCAACTGCTGGCAGGAATTCCAATCTGACATCCACATCAACTGCGGAGCTCGGTTCTAACGACATGGCTGGCCTATGGATTAAATCGAGGTTGGAAACCATTATACACTGCTTTGCAGAATTTCACTGAGATTTCGGGAACAACCTTCACCACGCATTTGTCTCATGTTAGGCGATTGAAAAGTTGCTGGTATTTTGTAATTGAAAACTTCTGTGGGATAGGAAGGATATTTTTGTACCTGAAAACTCTAGTCGGCGGAAGTGATGATCTTAAAATTCTGTTAGAAACATTTCTACAAAAATTATGGCTGCAGCAGTTCAACAAATCTTATGAACCCAGCAGATCAGTCTAGAAATATAAACCTCTCAAAGTACACACCTCTCTAAAAGAGTTATGGAATGTTTCAAAAAATTAGAATTCAAAAAAAATCTACAGTTCACCCCAACGGAAAAGTCAAGAAGCAGTTTCGCAGATGTGTATTTCGCTTGAAATGGCCACCTTGTTCGAGTACCCTCTCTGCCAGCGCGTAGCTAGATGCTTCACACAAAAACCGGAGACGCCCAAGGTTTCGGAGGCATCTGGTCTGAGTTTAACACGAGGATTTACGCAAATTACGGAAAGTTTACCATCAGTTGGAGAAATTTTAGCTACAGCACCCGCCTATTCCACATAAATTCTCGCGTCAGCACCCGCATATTCTACTCAATTCCTCGTTACAGTACTATGTCGATCGACCCAATCTTGTCCTGACCCGTTCTAGAAAGGCGATCCCAGCTGCGATCCGCCGCAACGCCGTTTCTTCCTCACGGCCTGCATCATTTCATCGATCAAAATTATCCTTAACAAGGTCCTCCAGAGAGCGACACGGGGTCACCCTCCACGACCAATCACAGAGTGTCGAGTAATCACTCAAAAAGATCTCTGGGCCAACACTGTTCAAACGGCATCCCTGCTCTCCGCGTAGCGAGCGCGGGTTTGAGATTGCATTTTAACGCAGGCTGTCGCTGAATCCTTAGATTCTCGCTACAAAATTATAGCCAGAGTTCACGGGTTTAGCGACAGAGAAATCAACGCATCGAATTTAGCCTTCGTTTTTACGTAGAACAGGCGTAGGATTTGCACCCTTGTACCTGCGAGACAAGAATATGCGGGTTTTAGCTACTCTAGCTAAAACCTGCAAATTCTCGCAACATGAAATGGGGCGGCATTACAGGCCGCGCCCTCGGAGGCATCTAGCTACGCGTTGGCAGAGCTTTCATTGAAATATAGAGCCTATAAAAATATCAAATCGCGCTTTCTCCCCTGAACCCCCCCCCAACCAGTTTTGCACTGCTTGTTTTTCATTGAACTATGTTTGGTAAAGCGATGATTTTCTATGTTTTCGTATCCAAAAGTTGGGAAAAACTTGGCACAGGTCGGGTTCGTTTCTATCGCACGTATGCATACATAGAATTTTTCACGTTCTGCTCAGAACAGTGCTATTTTAGAAGCCAAACCTTAAACCTCTTTTGTTATGGAAACATCTCCTAACTGAAATGCTGAGGCATTCCTGGGTCTGTCCGCATAGGACTGTCCGCCCATACGGTCGGCTTGCGTGTGGAGCGCTGCTGTCCCAATGGCATTATTTTGGATGAGCCTCCGCATTATTGTAAACAGCTGATTTGGATATTATTCACCATTCATCTAGTTTTTTTGCTAATCGATTACCAAATTCGGAAAATGCCTTTGCGACAGTCGTTCGTCACGCACACCGATCGCAAGGGCGGACAGCCGCTTCCAGACGAAGTTTACATCGAATGAGATTTGGACTATGTGTGGGCTTGTTACTCATTATCAGTTACGAATTGCGAATTACGATTTACGAATTACGAGGATTTCGGAAAATTACGATTTACGATTCACGAAATTCTAAATTTCAGTTACGCACAGCCCTGGTCCAATACGGCCGCATGCCTTGAAATTATCCGCTGAACCCGCTCACTTTCTCAATTGCCGATAGGGAAGTGGGCAGGCGGGAATGCCACATTCAAGTTCGTACAGAGCAATTGCTGGCTCGTTTCCTGTCGTTTATTGAAAGGCAGTGTTCACGATAAAAATCCTGATCTTGAAAACGGGCCCATTCTCGTTCCAATGATGTCTCTGGAATCGCACAAGACCTTCTGGGAACGGAGTTATGGTCCCTCAAAAACTGAGCTAAGGCGTCTTTTGCAGCCAATGTATGCGAGCTGACCTGAGTAAAGAGAGAAGTTGAGAATGAAGGGAGGAATGGGGCTTTTGATCGGAAACCATCGCTCATCTCACGATCTCGAGTGTTCAATTGTTCACGTCGAGGGGCGGAAAGTGGCCGGACTTGCCCAAAGCGGCGTGGTTTGCCCACTTTTCGAAGCCGTTTTGCGGTTCCTGGGTAGCTTTTCGTCCCGTTTCTTCGACGCTGTTCTGCTTCCGAGAGCCACGAGAAGCGTTTGTCATAGAAAATTCGAGGATGAAGCAATGTTGCAGTGAGCTTCGGACCTCTTTGTTTCCGTTGGAAGCTCGAAGACTGTTCTTATTGTAAGCACTGCCCTCAAAACCCCCGCCTTCCGCAGTTCAAAAAGAGAAAGCGTGAATTTGGTGTTTGAACATCGTTGAAGGCCATGGTTGATCCCGACTGGTCGTCGGCAATGTGGAGAGCTCCTTAGGCATGCCCCAGGGTTTAACCCTGCTGTAAGCGCTCTTCGTTGTATTTTGTCGAGGTGGTGACGCGATTTCTGTATAATGCGTTTCTTTAGCCTGCTTTAAGACTCTCTTAAACTCCTTGAAGTGACCGATTGCTTTTTCATCTGTTTCGTTTGATTTAGATGCACCTGTTCAACACTATCAGCGTCGTATGCTCATTCACGATCACCATGAAGGCAGAATCTCGCTACATCAGCAGATAATACAATGCATTCCTCATTATGTCGCATACAAAGATTACTATGAACGGGTGAGTTGGCGTTGACAAGCGCGTTTGTAAGAGTTTTGGGGAAGGCTGCCATAATTGGTGTTAGATTCGGGCCTTCATATGATTTGGGTTGAACGACTGATTTTATCTCAAAACTTTCATTCCAATTTGTTGTCCACAGAACAGGAAAATATTTGGTTTCATCTTATGGCAACTCCAGAGGTCGTCACGAGAGGTTGAAAATGATTCACTTGGCTGAACATTTGTTCTCTCGCAGAGGGACTTACTGTGGTTCTCGGGACCAAATTTCGGTCCGCATTTGCGGAATACGGCTGTTTCATCATGCGAAACGTAATAATCGTGCTGAGACCACTTGGTCCCGGCAAGATTCACCTTTCTCCCTGCACGATTATCACGTGTCGCATCTCGGACACTCGGATTCAGCAGGCCGGGAGCCCGCCAGACAGCAGGCGCGGGCACCCCGACCGCGCCTGCCAGCAGTGATGCCCCGGCCTGCCACTTCTGCGCTATAACGGGCAGGCCGGGGCACTATCGCTGCGGCAGGCCCGGGCGCTTTAGAAGCGGGCCGGGGGTGCCTTAATAGTGGCAGGCAGGGGCGCATTAACCGCGGCAGGCCCGGGCGCTTTAGAAGCGGGCCGGGGGTGCCTTAATAGTGGCAGGCAGGGGCGCATTAACCGTGGCAGGCCCGGGCGCTTCTACAGCAGGCAGATGCGCCTTTATAAAGCAAATTACTCAACTAAGCCGTACCACAACAAATCGAAATCAAATCAGAAATTCGTTTATTATACCAAAATAGTAACAAAACATGATAAGATGTCTTCAAATAATATTTTTCGTTCGGTTCAGCAAAAAAAACATATAATAGCGCAGAAACACATTTCTAACAGGGTCAATAGTGGTACAACAATGTTTGAGGAGATAAAAAACATAAAAAAATCATGCGAAATAGCATTTTCTTCTCCGGTTCAGCTGCGAACCAACGTAATAGCCAAACGTATTCTAAGCGGGTCAATGGAGAGAACGATATTTGAGAAGATGAAAGAAAACATAACAAATCAAACAAAATACCATTTTTTCTTCTGTTCAGCTGCGAACTTACGTAATAGCGGTGCGACAAGTTTCTAACCGGGTCAGCTGATTCACCGAAGTTTGGGAGGCGGTAGAAAATGATAACAAATCATACATAAATGCAAAGAAATGGGCCAACAGAGTAAGTGATGAGAGACAGAATATCGAGCAAGCATACTCGTGCGCTCTTTGGGTTCGACATACACGTGAAAATTGGAGAACGAGTTCCGAAATAGCTCTTTACAGAACAAAGTCTTAGAAAATTCACTTTCTACTAGGACATGAATTTCTGAAAAACCCATAACAATCAAATTCAACATCGAATAGTGCAGCTTAACAAGTGAACGTAATTGACGTATAATTACAAAAAAGTGGAATAAAGCTAGTAAAAAAGTGCTATAATTGACATCGTAGAGGGCTCGACGCCAAAAAAAGATATGCAAGAGTTTTTACCAGTCTTTTCGCAAGAATAGGCAGTATACCGGATTATTGAAACTAGCGAGATCAGAACACACCCTCTACTTCCCCACAACTCGCACTAAGTTCAGCATCAGTTTGGAATGCGTTCCGTGCGTGCGCTGCGGTTCGTGGAACACTTTGTGCTGTGGGTGGCCGTTCATGGGTGGCAGCCAGGTGCCGGTCAATCAATGTAACGGGAATAATCGGTAATCGCAATCATATTTCTTCTCCCACTGGCTACCAATTTCAGTGTTCTCCTTCTTCTATTCCTGGCTACTATTCCATATTCGATGTTCTCTGCTTCTATTCGACTTCTGCCTACAATCAGGGTTGATATTTTTTCACATTTCCATTGTTTATCGAAGTGATTGATTCTTTTTTTTTAATCCATAAAAACTGTCATCATCAACATTAAACAATTTAGAACTAAATGCTTAGAAAAAACATAATCAATTAAATACATAATTAAATTAGTAATTATTTATTCGAAAAAAATCTTGAATATCTTTTTAAAACTAGTTGCCCTTTTCACTGAAGATTTTTTTTGAATAAATAGTTATTTACTTATTAATGTATTCACTTAATTATGTTTTTCCTTAGCGTTTAGCTTTGAATTGTTGAATGTTGATGATGAATGTTTATATGTTTAAAAACAAATTAATTAATGATTAATAATTTTGATAAACAATGGAAATAGAAAAAAAACTCATCCTGATTGTAGGCAGAGGTCGAATAGAAGGAGAGAATATAAAATATGAAATAGTAGCCAGGAATAGAAGAAGGAGAACCCCGAAATTGGTCGCAGGTGGGAGAAAACATATGATTGCGATGACCGATTATTCCCGTTACATTGATTGACCAGAGGAAAACCTAAACAGGCAGCAGCGACCGTTTATCCATACGTGTTCCACCACACTGTTTTGCCAGTGGAGGTGTTCTACGAGTTTTATCATGTATCAACGTACCAACTTCATGCGTATTCAGCTTGATAAACGATGTGGATAAACGGTCGCTGCTGCCTGTTTAGGATGCCCCATTGACCAGCACCTGGCTGCCACCCAAAGCACAAAGTGTTCCACGAACCGCAGCGCACGCACGGAACGCATTCCGAACTGCTGCTGAACTTAGTGCGAGTTGTGGGGAAGTAGAGGGTAAACATCGCGCGTCGTAAGTACAAGAGAATGCCAGATTTCAATGTTTCAATTAAAGTTCGACCTTTCGGTTAAAATTGGGTGCTGAAACAATATCATGCGTCCCGTATTACTTTCTTAAGGCAAAACAGTCACAGAAGAATTTTTCACGCTTTGGACAAAAAAAAACGCCATCAGAGATTGCGTCAGAAGCATAATGTGGCAAGAGGACCGATTTATTTCTTAATAACGAAAGCTTTCAGAAATGATTCAAAAGCACTGAAACACAATGTGTTATTTTCAATAGGAGATCACCTGATGGATATGTTCTGGCATCGACCCCACCCAGCTTGTAACATAATACAATTTCCTACGCTTTTGGCGAGATACGCGATGGCGTTTTTTATTAAAAAAACCGTGAAACTTCTTTTTCTGATTGAAATTTCTGATTTTTGCCTAGTGGAGAAATTTAACACGCAGAATCTCAATTCAGCTTCGAATTTATAAACCACAGGGTCGAACTTGAAACGAGAAAAATAAATTTGATACTTTCCTGTACCGCTGTACGTGCGTGGCTCTACTAGTATGAGAGAAGCTGGTTTTCCTCGTTTTCGGCATCATCCGGCTGACCATCCAATTGCCCCTCCGCACTTTCAAGTCCCCGTTGCTCAACAAGATCTGCCTGCGGCGTGGTCTTAGTGGTTGGATGAGTGTATAGCTGAAATAGTACAAATAACTCACCGGAAAAAAAGAGGCTTTCACTTATTTCAAAACTCACCCTGCTTGTCCATACATACTCGTTGTTCACGACACGGCAGGTGGAGCCACGTACATCTCGTCTGAAAATATTTATTGGAAGTTAGAAATCACTCCAAAAATACGTATAATCAACTTACAGCGTTTTTAGAGCGCCCTAAACACGTGTTTTCGCCAGATTTTGCGTTCTTGCACCAATGAGTCGAAAGCAGCTAAGCGATCCGCTTCAGATCCTCCCAGTGAAAGAATCTAAAATATAGGTTTTAAACCGTCTTCATAAGAAGTGAAATAGAATGAAAATGGTGTGAATCCTCAGTGAATTATAACTACTGATAAGGAGGTTTCCTGACGAGTGCTCGGACTGTGGTAGCCGTGGCCATACGACTGAGCACCTATTTGTTTGCCCTAAGAAACCCACCACACTGACAACAATGGATTTGTGGACGAATCCAACTTCAGTCGCCCGTTTCTTAAACCTTTGACAAAAACCTTCCTGCGGCTGCAAAGAAGAAGAAGAAGAAGAAGAAGAGTTCCCCTGTGAGATAGGCCACATCGCGCCGCTGAACCTTACCGCACGCATCAGAATCAGTTTGGAGGCTTGGAAACAGCGTCTGGCCCAATACCAGTATAAAATTTCCGGACCCGAAAACAAAGCCCAGCTTAGGTGAAAGAAATTATGATCCAAGATACCTGCAAAACGAAGGAACAGGCTCCTGCAGTACGCGAACTCTTCAGAAGACCATGAGCAGTCGGATCCGGCAAGATAATTGCGATCCTGAAACAGTAACGCAGACTGAAAAAACGAGAGATTCCTTCGAAATCATAGAACGAAGGCATGCAATCACGTGGACATTAAAAATTTTAAAAATTTAGAACCACTAATTGTTTCCCCCAAACGGTTTTAGGGCGCGAAAACCCAAAAATGCTTAATTAGGGTCATTCCAATTGGTTTTCAGCGTTCATTTTCACTATTACCGCTACATCGGGTCTTCATTATGACGAGACTGGGCTAAAATACGAGAGAAAAACAGAAGGCCAATCCCAAAAAATCCTCAGACAGAGCGAAAGGTCACCAATGAACTTTAACGGTAAGGGCCCTATCAGAGTTGGTTGCAAAAATCGCCGTGGCCAGCCCGGTCGATACGTATGAAAAACATGGACAATGGGGGTTGCAAAAAACACCCGGTGTGGCTGACGCGGTCGATATGTACGAATTACAATACCCGCGCTAAGTTTTGTAAAAACGGGGAGCATCTGGCAAACTTGGCAAAAAAGCGTCCGATGCATGTAACTTTGTTGAATGAAGACTTTTTTGAATTCTGAAAGCGCTATCATATTCACAGATCAAATTGCTACCTAATTATGCGACTTGTGCGCCGAAGTTCCCTAAAAGCGCTTTGTTTTTTAAGGAAATTGTTTTTGCAATCGTTTTTCAAAAACGTCGCGCGCGGCGAAGTGCGGCGAAACTTTGAGCAGTATTTGTACAAGTAATGGAAGAGCAATCTGTATGTCTTCTTCAAAAATTAAGTGCAGGTGAGGGAATCTCAAGCTATGTTAAGGTTGACTTTTCGAAATCCTAAATTAAACACGCTTGAGAACTATCTGAAAAGTCGGAGTTTTGTTGCGAAATCCCCGGACTCATAAACGAAGGATTTCAGAAATTCAACCTAAACAAACCTTGAGATTCTCCCACCTGCACCTAATTTATGAAGAAAGCATACAGATTGCTCTTCTATTACTTGTACAAATACTGCTCAAAGTTTCGCCGCATTCGCCGCGCGCGACGTTTTTTGAAAAACGATTGCAAGAACTATTTCCTTCAAAAACAATGTGCTCTCTGGGAACTTCGGCACAAAGGTGACATAATAAGGTAGCAATTTAATCTGTGAATATGATAGCGTTTTCAGAATTCAAAAGTCTTCAAAAAAAGTTATCATGCATTTGCGCGAGTTTGCCAGATGCTCCCCGTTTTTACAAAACTTAGCGCGGGTATTGTATGTGGGGCGATATCACGGATATCATTCATTTCTTGCATTATATAATAAGAACATCGGTCGGGTCAGCCGGATCGGGTCTTTTCTCTACCCCTCCCCATTCATGCCTTTCATTCATGATTTTCGACCGGGCTGGCTACGCCGATCAGCCAACTATGACCGAGGCCTAAGCATTTACCGTAATCAACATAAGTAACATCAGAACAAGTAGTTAGGTAGTTATAAGAGTATCATGAAGACAGAAATAGAGATGGGTGGGCCATCGGGATGAGGGCTGAACTAAGAAAAGCATTTGCACAGGATCACAAATAGAAAAAAAGATAAATCTTCACACTAACTCCAGATGAGGTAAGAAAAGTACTCTTGCTGAAAAACCCTTTAACTTAAACCCCATTCATACTTTTGCGATGGCGGCAAATGCCGCGATTAACAGTAGGAAAATGAGAAATCAGACCGTTCTAAAGTGATAAATCAGATATCCGATAACGGTATAAGACATCTAATTCCTCGTTTTTCGGCTGATATTCCGCGGCATCCGCCGCTATCGCAACAGTATGAATAGAGTGTTAGGGGACCTATTTGATACGAAAAAAAAACAAGAGACCTGTGAATGAACGAGCATCATGTATGGGAACAATGCATTTGACAAGGGAAGCTATAAAATCTCCACAACAACCGAAATCACAGTAACAGACTCTCGTCTAAAAAAAACCTTGTGGAACCCGAGGAATCGGTTTCGAAATCGAGAAGATTCGAGACGATTTCGAAACCACAGTGGCCCCCGGCCTGCTCACTCATGTTCCCGGCTTGCTCCATTAAAATTTGCGTGCGCGATGCGTCTGCGCTGCGGCCGAGTTGCCCCGGCCTGCACGCTCAATTATCCCGGCCTGCCGATCTCGAGGCTCCGCTGCTTTTCTACGCTCTCGGCCTGCCGTTTACCACGAAAATTCCCCCGGTCTTCCGATTCCGAATGGCTGAGATTTTTTCGCCGTTCCGCCGCCGTTTTTTTTCGCCGAGTCCGCAATCGCGAACTAGAACTTGGCCCCGAGAACAATAGTACTCGATTTGAATAACAAAACACAAAATCCAGTGAAAATCAACTCGAGCAACGGCACGAAACAAAACTATGTGCCCCCTTGGTAACGGAACCGGTGATGGCATCATTCAAAAGGCAGTGTTCACGATGATTTTCTTCTCCGAGTTTAACACTTAAAACAATGCGTTGGCCTTCAAGTGTTACCAACATTACGAAGAAACGGCAATAAGCGCATTAAAACGTCGTATTTCAGTGACATTGTTCTGAAACATGGATTAGTTGTCCGGTTGGATGAACATGTTCATGGTGGTTGTCACCATTGGAAAATTGGGTCAATAGAAAACAGAAGAATATTTTATGCAAAGTAGGATTAGTTAGGGCCCTAAGGATAGAATGGAGCAATAGAGAGCAGAGAATTGCAGAGGACGGGTCCACAAAAGATTTCGTTGTCACAACAAACACTTCCTGTGATACTTAAGAGGCGGGGTGATACTTAAGGAATTCGTTTACTTCTGGTGCGTTTTTCTCAATTTCTATGTGATTTTAGTTCCACCCTGGGGCCACTTAATCAATCTCAAAATTGAGATTCATCGTGAACACTGCCTTTAAGTACGAGATAGTGCAACGTACATAGCCTACGCGGGTCCGCTAAGGCATCCAACGTCCCGCACACGCATCATACTTGGGCATCGAATCATTTCGAGTCATCCAACAAATGATTTTTCTCTTCAGTTTCAGGGTCGTTTGAGCTGTCTTTGGTTCTCAGACATCAAGATAGGGGAAATCTTTTCAGGATTCATGGCTGAGTAGAATTCTACGCATTCACAAAAACAGAAGTATCAGTTCTCCAGAAAGATAGTTGACTATTAGTCAAAGTCTGCTATTTTTCCACATACAGTACCGCTGCTATCCAAGAAAAAAAAACGGGAGAAATTGTCAAAGTGGGCAACTAAGGCGTCTTTCTGACACAACTCGCTTCAAAGAGATCCATTTTGAAATTTTAAAGCGCCGAAATGTTCATCATGTCGTGATTCAATCAATCATGTAAACAGTGTCTGCAAAATTCAGGTGAAACTTTATTTTCCAAGATGGAATACATTTTCATTTTGACAAAGCTAGGAATTACTTTACGGTTGTTTATGACCAAACTGGACTTGTGATATGTTTATATCATTATCAAATCCATTACTAATTCCATCTTAAAGAGTATTCATTGGAAAGTTTCATAATTGGTCTGCGCACTTGGATAGATTGTAGCACGATGAATATTTTGGTCCTTTCGGGATCGAAAATGAAGCACTTTGAGGCGACTTGTGGTCGAAAGACTTTAGTTGCCCACTTTGGCAATGTCGCCCCTTTGTCCATTGGATAGCAGCGGTATTGTAGTTGACGAATTTTATTCAATGATTGGAATGGATTCTAATCAAACATAACTTATGGGAAGTTGCCCCCTTAGGTGTTTTCTGAAAACCAAAGACAGCTCAAATCGTTTTGAGATTGAAGAGAAAATATATTTATCGGATGATTCGATGCCCAAGTATAGCACGGGCGTAGTCAGTGAGATGTTTATCTGTGCGCGATAGACCGGATTTCGAGGAAAGCCTGTTCACGGTCTCTTCTGATAGGATTTCGCTCAGCGTTAGAAACGATTTCCAGGCTCAGTTTGTTCTGAATGTTTTTAGTGTTTGCTGTAAGTCGGCACATTCGTCCAAGAGGGTGATCAGACACCTGAGTTTGCCTTGCCCACAGACAGCCTTACGAGGGAAGCATCTATTGGCGGGATGAGTTAAAGGCACAGTTCAACCTTAGGAGGGAGAATCAGAAAATTCCATATAGCTTTCGAGGCCACAGGACGCGTTGTACTTCAATCGGAAGCCACGTTGTTCCCCAATTAGTACACCATACTTGCGCCACTCAGATTTTGGCTACTTTCATGTACCCTTTCTGAGGGGTTTTTGTGCGATTCCCGAGGTACAATCCCCTGGCTAAGTTTTGTGAAATCGGGGAGCATTTGCCAAACTTGGCAAATGAACGTCCGATGCTTGAAACATTTTTTGACGAAGATTTTCTTGGATTCTGATAACGCTATCATATTCACAGCTCAAACTTCCACCTGATAGTGTGCTTCGTGGACCGATGTTCCCTATAACCGCTTTGTTTTTGAATAAATTATTTTTGAGGCCGTTTCTGAAAAATGTCGCGCGCGAAAAAGAAAAACGATCTCTATTCTTTGAATCAAATGCAGAAGGGACCATCTCGAGATTAGCGCAGGTAGAATTTTGGAAGTCCTTCATTTTACGTTTCGGCGTTTTCGCAACACAAGTCCGACTTTTCAAGAAGTTCTCAGGCGTGTTCAAAGAGGGGTTTCAATTTCTACCCGCGCGAATCTCAAGATTGTCCTACCTGCATCTAATACATCAAGGAATCACTGAGATTGCTCTTCTATAACTTTTACAATTTTTACTCAAATTTTCACCGCGCGCGATGTTTTTGAGAAACGACAGCAAAAACAAATTCATTCAAAAACAAAGGGATTTTAGAAAAATCTGTGAGATAAAGCATATTGTTAGGGAAGAGGTTGAGTCGTGAATGTGATGATGAGAATTCGAAAAAGTCTTCATTCAAAAAAGTTACAAGCATCGGATAATTTTTTGCCATGTCAAATGCTCCCCGTTTTTACAAAACCTAGCGCGGATAATGTAATGGACTCAAGTCTGATGAAGGACCACTCGATCGGCCAAGTGTGTGCTGATAGCGGCGTCGGGAACTCCACATGATTCTTTCAGTCGACTAGAATGAATGCTTCATATGCATACTTCCACTCTGCGAGGGAGCGAGGGCTGGACACAACACCTTGTTTTCAACTATGAGAGCTATGGCAGGAGCCACTCCCGACTAAGGGCAACGGCAAGGCCCCTCCCGTCCTTCTGCGCTCGCCCCCTCGAGTGAAAAATTAGTAGAGGTGCGACGAAAATAAGTATAGCCCTCTATGATCAGAAAAGTTATATAAATCATAGTAGCCCGAAAAAACGCATAGGGGTTTGACGCCAACTCGTGTATCGATTCCACGTGATTTTTTCTTCTAATCTGTAGATGATGCGTTAACACGATAATCACGTTCTCATAGGACGCCATGCATAGGAAGACTTATCTCATAGACTTTCGCACCCATCAGGGCTGGCCCTGGATCGGGACTTTAAGCCCCGCCGTCAGCGAATGATGTTTTTGGAGGAGAGAGGAGGGTGCTCTGCGGGGGGAGGACGGCAGGGCTTCAAGGCAGAGACGGCAGGAATTCAGGGCAATATCGGTATAATTCCAGGGCAATGACAGCGAGGCTCCTGCCAATTCAAACTGTTACTCCCCCCCCCTCCCCCGACCCCCCTGTGAAGTTGAGCTAGCCCCCTCATCTCCCTCCAAAGCTAGAGTTGGAGCCAAGAGGTTTTATCACCAAGATCTTGTGACCTGATCATGCCTAATTAACACATTCTTTCTACATTCTTTCTAATGAAGACTTTGTTGTGCCTCCTAAACAGCTCTCTTTCTCAGGTTGTCATCACTGGTGGAAAGTGGCATCCGAACGAAACCGTTGTGGCACAGCAAGCATGGGACGATATAGTTGAAAGAATGAGTGAACCCAAAGCTCCAGAAACATCACATGTCATAGAGGAAGGCAAGCAGTCCACATTCAGTGAAACACGTACGGAAAGTCATCACGAAGAGAAGCACGCCTCATACACAGAGGCCCACGATTATGTCACACCAACATATATGCGTCCGCCAATATCAGCAGATGACATCTTACGTCAAGAAGAGGAGCAAAGTCGTCGTGAAGAAGACATGCGGCTAGAGGAGGAAAGAAGGGTCGAGGAAATACGCGCGAGAGAATTGGAAGAGCAGAGATGGTTGCAGGAATCACGCCAGAAGGAATTGGAGGAGCAGAGACGGAGGGAGGAGGCACGCATAAGGGAGAATCAAGAGCGTTTGGAAGAAAAAAGGCGAGAGGAGGAAGCTCGCCTTAGAGAGCAGCGAGAGAGGGAAGAAGAGGAGAGGAGGAGATTGGAAGAAGAAAGGCAGCTCCTAGAAGAAAAGGAACGTAAAGTGGAAGTGGAGCGTTTGAAGCAAGAGGAAGAACTGCAAAAAGAAGAAGACAGACTATTCGAGGAAAGACGTAGAAAGGAAGAGGAAGTAAGGCGTGAAGAGGAGCGAGTTAAAGCAGAAGAAAGAAGGAAAGAAGAGCAATCACGACGAGAAGATGAGATCCGGCGTAATAATGAGCACAGGAGGGAATTAGAGTTGCGAAGAGAGGAACACAGTCGACGACTCGAAGAATTCCGGAAATTAGAAGAACAAAGAAGGCAGGAAATAGCAAAACTGGAAGAAGAACGCAGATTATGGAAAGAAAAACTCAAGGAAGTTGAAGAAGGCGGTAAAAATCAGGCAATGCACGTCATTTGTACTTATGCTGAACCAACGCGGACACCGGATGTGCGAAAAGTTTACAGCGAGAAGGAAGATCCATGCGAAGGATACAGGAAGCTGTAGTGTTGTGATTGGAAATAGCTGTGCCACGACCTCTGTTGGAAATATGTGCCTTCAGTGTTTTCCATGCTGCCAGAACAGTGAATTCTTTCATAGTGTTTTCTTAGTATTTGTTGCTGAGAAACAGAGCTAGACGATAACAGACCTCCATAAAATTTGATATTTGCGATCTAGATTTTTGTATCTTCACATCTGTTGCTAAGCCATGTATGCATTTGTCATTATAAAAATTATTTCCTCCATAAATCAGACATCCTCATGAATACATGGGATCTTATTTGTTAGACTATAATCGGTTGCGCTTCAAGGTGTTGACCTTCTCAGAATTCAGGCATTATCCTCATGTCCATTTGCCCTTCTCCTATTAGCGTAAACATAGAGTCTCCTCATAGATTTAAGTTCAGTGAGTGGAGGGGGCTGCGGAGCTAGATCGCCGCTCGCGATCAAAACCCCGTTAGCCGGTGATGTCGCCAACGCCGCAAGGCCAGCCACAACGATCCATCTGGAAAAGGAAACGATCTGCAGCTTCAGCAATGTAGTCTTTATCCCCCATATCGATTTTGAATCGTCATGGCAACTGATTACTTCATCCAATTGCTCATCTAGAGAAGAATAATCCCGGTTGTACATCTTTACTGATATAGCAATATGAACAACGTGTTCAAACAGTCCAAACCTATGCTGGATGAATACGTCACCAATCAGAAACCTTTCCACTTCGTATGTTACAGAGACCATCAACAACATCAATCTTTCGCGTATGAAGGTGACCTTCTGAAATCGTACCACTCTTGGGCCACTGCCTTTATTATTTCCCGATGTCGAAGGCCAGTGGAACCCTCCAATAGAAATTTCACAGGCCACACTGAATCTATAGTGGGCATGAATTCCCCTGGGCTGGTAGTGAACCCCTCTTTGCTGTCACAACAATACGAGAAATGTGTTGTGACAACAAGTGACAGCAATGTGGCCTGTCACGCCTTTGTCACGAGTTCGTCACGAGGAACATACTATTCGTCGCAAAAACCAGCACATTTTCAGGTAATCGAACCCTGAATGCGTTTCACGTAACGGCGCGCACACCAACTGCTCCAATCTCTCAGGCAAACCATCGCTCCGAGCGGGACCGGCTCCTCCCCATTATGACGTCATCGCCCGGACAGGGGCGGAGGGGCCAATTGGCAGAGCGGTCCCTGTCCGGTGCCAGTTTTCGCCCCTCGGCCGCTGTCCGGTCGCTGCTCGGAGACCACAGCACAGTGATTACGAGCAAGGTAGGAGCCAGACCGTCACTTTATACCCTGTCAGGCAAACCATCGCTCCGAGCGGTACCGGAGAGCTACTCGAGCGGCGCTGCCTCTCCGCTCCGAGCGAAAATTAGCCATCTACTCGGGCCACAGCAGCCGCTCTTCGGGCCACAGCAGTATCGCTCGGAGCGATATTCGGTCCCAACTGGCACTGCGGTTTCTGTTCCGGGCGATTTTCAAGAAATTTCCTAATTGCTATTTTTCTTTATTTCCGCCTCTTCTGGAGAGGGATTAAGCCTACTAAGAGGATAAGGCATCACCTGTTACAGCCTGTGTGGTCAGGAGGTTAATCCTGCCACAGGCCGCAACAAGAGATACCATCCCAGCATGGTCCGCTCAATGAGGAAGCCTTCCCCACCGCGGGCCATGGGGAGTCCCCTCGGCCGCCAAAAATTGCTCATCCTGAGAGTGATCCGGGGTCACCTCTCAGGAGTGGCCTCGAAAGGCCAACTACCCATCTACACGAGGCGAGCCGCCTTTTATACCCTGCAGGATTGGTTTGTTGCTTTGAGGTGATAACGTGGCTCGCACGTTATCACTCAAAGAACTAACCAATCCACGATCTCTCTATCTTCTGGCGATGGCACCGCTGTGGCTTCCTGAGGCGGCCGAGGAGAGCGACCGAGAGGGCGGAACTGGCACCGGACAGGGACCGCGGTGCCGGTTGGCCCCTCGGCCGCTGTCCGGGCGATGACGTCATATTTGGGAGGAGCCGGTCCCGCTCGGAGCGATGATTTGCCTGAGCCAGTGAGAGTGGTGGCCTTAAAGGCAGCATACGCGCAAAAAACCGTGTTCATTTTTTTCACAATTTCGCTCATGTAGGCTGCTCGCCAGAGTTGTGATATATCGCAAATGGACCACTCAAAACACTCAAAATTCCTGAGGAAAAACTCGTTCGGAAATCCTTTGGAGCATTCAGCTCCTCTTTTTTTCACGTCTGTCCGGTGTATGTCTTTGTGCAATGCACAAATTTTGAAAAATTTGGACGGCTGATTTGGTTTATCCTCATTAACTTTTTTAAGTTCCACAATTCTTTTCTGTCTTTCAGCTGTCAAAGGTTTTAAAAATAAGAAGCTTTAAATACACACGTCCAAATTCAAGGATCCTTCGAATAAGAGAAAATAGAATTTTGGATTTAAGTTGCCTGCCGGAGCCCGTCGTGTGGCGCTTCTGTTCCTCGTGTTCAGAATGATCAGACCGGGGAAACGCCTTTTCAGAACCACGGAGCAGTTTTCAAGAGCCTATATAGCAGCATTATTTTTACGCTATATTGAGGTCTCAAGCTTCGGCAACTATCTCCACTTGGTTCAAACCTTGGATTGAGAAGAAAAACCCAGATGTGGTTTTCAGCGCGGACGCTGCCTTTAAAGGCAGTGGTCGCGATCAAATATGCTTGTCGTCTTTTTCTCTCCAAATCCTTTCCTGGGTCTCGAGTAGTAGGACCTATAAGAAAAAATCGCCAAAAAAACACTGTTTTTGGCCGGATTTGAAAACCTGAACTTTCTTGTCTTCCTGGATGGTGGACGAGCTCCCTCTCCACATCATCAAGGAATCGATGAACCTCTTATATCAAGAACATCAGCTGGCTTAGCGAAATTGAGATGTCAGTCAATGAACCTTCGAATATATGTAGCCACATCTAGTCAGAAAAACATTGACTGAAGTGATGCTTTCATTATTCAACTGTTTTTATTCCGTTAAATCGTTGAATTTATTTCGTCCATCTGAATGTCGATGATTTTTGACTGCTCGGCATGAGACTGCGATCTGTTTCGTCATCGCTGTGCACGTTACACACGATGCACGAACTCAGCTTCTTTGGGCCTCTAGAAACTCTATTTGTAGACCGTTTTTCACCGCGCTTACCTCTTCATAGTTTTTCAGCTGTTTTTGATCTAAGCTGATTTTTGTAGTTTTTTCCGATAACGTTTTTCATCGTGACCACTGCCTTTATAAACCCGCCGCCGTCGTACAAGAGAGGATGCTGCAATGCTCATTCGTATAAGACAAATCAATGGAGGAGAGGGTCAGCGGACACTAGAGAGAAGGCTGGCGATACTTTCCTGCTTAGTTGGCAAAGCAGCTACTGCTACTGTTACATCACGGGTGCTGCTAATCCCTTTATGCCAGACGTGCTACCCCACGATTGTTCAAAGGTAGTGAGTCACGATGGAAAAAGTTATCGAAAAAAACTGCAAAAATCAGCTTAGATCGAAAGCAACTGGAAAAGCTGATGGAGGAAAATAGCGCGGGTGCGCTGGAGCTAGAATTAGAGTTTTCTGGGGCCCAAAGATGCGATTTTCGTGCACACGTGCACAGCCTCCGCCCAAAAAGATCGCGGCCTCATAGCCGGAGCGATCAAAAATCATCGACATGTCAGAGGAAGAAATGCAAATCTGGGTACCTAATAATGAAACAGATGAACCAATGAAAGCAAGCACTTCAGTCAATGTTTTTGACTAGATGAGTAAATGATCATTGATTGAATCGCGCAATTTCCAGAAGCCGGCTTATAGCCAGTTCCTGATATTAGAGATCATCGATGCCGATGATGTGGAGTGAGCTCCGTGCACCATCGAAAGAGAAGAAAGTTCAGGCTTGAAATTTGGCCCAAAACAGCGGTTTTTTTCGCTATTTTTTCTTATAGGTCCTAATGCTCTAAACCCAGAAAAGGGTTTAGAGAGGAAAAGAAGACAAGCATATCTGATCGCGACCACTGCATTTAAATCAGATACTCAGGCAAACCATCGCTCCGAGCGGTACCGGAGAGCTACTCGAGCGGCGCTGCCTCTCCGCTCCGAGCGAAAATTAGCCATCTACTCGGGCCACAGCAGCCGCTCTCCGGGCTACAGCAGGTATCGCCTCGGAGCGGATCTTCGGTCCCAACTGGCACTGCGGTCTCTGTTCAGGGCGATTTTCAAAGAATTTCCTAATTGCTATTTTTCTTTATTTCCCGCCTCTTCTGGAGAGAGGATTAAGCCTATGTTAAGAGGATAAGGTTTACTCCTGTTTACAGCCTGTGGAGTCCAGGAGGTTAATCCTGCCACAGGGCCTGCAACAAGGATACCATCCCAGCATGATCCGCAATGAGGAAGCCCTTCCCCCACCGCGGGCCATGCAGGATCCTCTGGCCGCCAAAAATTGTCAATCCTGAGAGTGATCCGAGGTCACCTCTCAAGAGTGGCCTCAAAAGGCCAACTACCCGTCTACACGAGGCGAGGCGCCTTTTATACCCGCAGGATTGGTTGTTCTTTGAGTGATAACGTGGCTCGCACGTTATCATTCAAAGAACGACCAATCCCGCGTTTCTCTATCTCTGGCGATGGCACCGCTGTGGCTCCGAGAGCGACCGGAGAGCGATCGAGGGGCGAACTGGCACCGGACAGGGACCACGGTGCCAGTTGGCCCCTCGGCCGCTGTCCGGGCGATGACGTCATAATTGGGAGGAGCCGGTCCCGCTCGGAGCGATAGTTTGCCTGAGCTGCAATCACGGACCAAGCATGGAACTCCACTGCCAAATGCAGCACTTACGCTTTCCAAAGCCTCAGCTATCCTCCTCTTTTTTCCTCCGTGACCGAATCTCCGCGTTGCAAAATGTGGGCGGGGTTAGTGGTGCGTGGAGCATTGTGGAGAGATAGAGAGCGTTTTATGGGAAACCTGCACGGAAAACGAGTAGCCATTAATGCGGAGCGTGTGCCGCGTCATTAAAAATGGCGAACGCTTCATGAGAAGCGTGCTACACGTCATGGAAAAAAGAGTCGCGCTTTACGAGAAGCGTGCGCCGCGTCATGGGAAGTGGATCCCGCATTATTAGGAGCGTGCTCCGTATCATGGAAACTGAGTCACGCTTCACGAAAAGCGTGCCCCGCGTTATAGAAAATTGAGTCGCTCTTCGCCCAGAAAGCGTAAACCGCGTCATGGAAACTGAGTCATCATATGAAGTGTGAGCCGCACCATAGAATATGAAGGGTCAGCGCCATCGCGAGAAGCGCGCGTCGCGTGATGGAAATTATGTCACGCTCCATGAAAATCGTGCTACATGCGTCGCAGAAAATGAATCGCGCACCATGAGAAGTGCTCGCCGCGTCATGGAAATTGAACCACGCACCATGATGAGCGTGCGCCGCATCATGGAAAATTAAATTGCGCACCATGAAAAGCATGCGCCGTTTCATGGAAATTCAATTGCGCACCATGAGAATCGTGCGCCGCGTCATGCAAAATGAGTAGCGCTCCATAGGCAGCGTGATGGTGGTGCGGAGCGTTCTTTGCCCATCCTCTCGAATCAATCGCCTATTTTGTAAGTTTTATTCACGCTCACACACAAGTTTTGAGAAAGACACGTTTTGATAGGAAGCTGCAGGCACGCACAGCACACCGGAACACAAGGTACTGCGATTTTAGCCACTTCCTACTTGCAATGATAGTTCTCAACATGTTCCAAACTTGCATTGGGTAATCTTACTAATCTAGGGTCGCATGATCTCTAGTCGAATATTTGAAGGAATCCCAGTGCTGCGCGTAGGCACATTAGGCTAATGATTACATTGATGGATATTAGGGACAGCCGCGCTACTGCCGCGCTCCCTCTACCGGCAGTAACGGCTGGTCACTAATATTATCAATACCATCGTTAACCCCGCGCCGATCTTCGGGTCCCGTTGCATGCGCCGGATTCCTGTCTCGTGTTTCTGTATTTCTGTTTAAAGCTTCCTCCCACTTGTGCCAACGCCTTCTCATGTGCGAATCATATACTGTAGTTAAGTGTAATCTTCAGGGTGCAAAACTAGTTGGTAGGGCCACTCAACAATCAACCATGATAAATTAGAAGATTACATCGATCAAAATAAGAAAACTTCTTCGATTATCAGATATGTGGTAACTTTATCACTCGTTATTTCCTAGAAATTTTTGCAGATTAAGATCGATTTCTGGAAACAGTAGGGTTCATTCTTCATTTGAATTCTGAGTGGCCCCCTCGACTAATTTTGCGCCATCTTCAGTACTGTGTATCTTGAGTGATTCTATTTATTTTGAGTTAAACTACACCATACTTGCCATAGTTGACTGAATATGAGCCACCTTAGAACTAGATGATAGTATTTGCGAAAAATTTTCGATGAAGACGTAATTAATGATTTGTAGTGGTTTTTTGATTTTGCGGCTTCGGTAGTTTTCTGGTTTATGCGAGAAGTTTAGACCTCAAAGCTTCAAAGTTATATAACACCGACATGGATCGTGAAGAGACTTCGCGTGCACTGTTAGAAGTTTGGCGCAAACTTTCAGCCGGTGCACCTATGTTATAGCATATGGCACCGAATTTGCGCGCCAACCTTCAGCGGTGCACGCGAAGTCTCTTCACGTTCCATGCCGACTTTACGATGGCTAAGTCCTAAATCATTGATGTTTTCCTTCATCCGTCAAATATCGATCGTTTTTTTTTAAATTCGATTCTCGCCCTTTTCATCGATTCTCAAAATAACGATCAATAATTGTCGAAAAAAATACTACCGACTAGGAACCTAGCCGTTGAAACGTCGGCACGATTCCTAACGATTCTTTACGTTCCCCATTGAAGGTTAGCACAAACTCGGTGCACCTACATATGTTATGGCTTATGGCATCGAGTTCGGGCCAACCTTCAATAGGAAACGCAAAGTATCACTAGGATCCATGCCGGCGTTACAACGGCTAAGTTCCTAATCTATAGTATTTTTTCTTGAATTACTGATCGTTATTTTGAAAATTTATGAAAAAGGCGAGAATCGAATTGTCAAAAAAAACGATTGATAGTTGTCGAAAAATACTATTGATTAAGGACCTGGCCTTAATACTTAACTTTAGAGCTTCGAGGCCTAAAGCTCTCGGGTAAGTCAAAGAAGACTGAAGATGTAGAATCACAAAATCAGCTGAAAATGATTAATTACGCTCTGTTGAAAATTTTTGCAAACGCTATCATCTAGTTCTAAGGCAGCTCAGATATTCTGTCAACTATGGCAGAATTGGTGGTTAACCTCAAAGTAAGTATTGGGTTCGGAGATAAGTTCGTTCGGTTTTTCTTCAAATAGCTTTATTTGAATAATTTGTTTGTTATTTAGCAAAGTGTTTGCATTCATTTTTTCTGCCCATCAGGACTGTTATATCTGTTCTGTCGTGTGGTGCTATCTTTTCCATATTTCCAGTGTTGGAAGTGGAATACACAGAAAGCGAAAAATCAGCATTTTCGACACCTACTTTGTTCGCTTTCTATCGCTGTCAAAAATACCTGGGGCCACTCACTTCTTTCTTTGCTCCATAATAACGTACAAGCACCGTTTCTCAACTGCCGTGATGACAATTCCAGGTACAAAAAGACCGCGTGTTGCTCGATGGCGCAGCGAGGTGTTGAGCAGCGATTTGAAGACGATTTTCTTTCTTGATTTCTGATAAGCTCGTTAGAGGCAAAATCCAGGCTCCGAGTTTTTCGGCAACTGCTATTCCAGTGAAGATGATTGAGGATCGTCTTTGGAAATCGCAGCTCATTTTTTTTGGCCAATTCACGACTTGTTTGGCGACCATTTTCCCTATAAAGCGCTCATCGAATTCTGCAAGTGGACCGCTGCGGATCGTGTCTTCGATGTCGGAGTTGCCGTTTTGAACTTCGCAGCCAATTTTAGTTTTTTTGGTCACAAATTTTGCAAATCCTCAGGTCTTTTTTGACCGCGATAAAAACGAAGAAAAGTAGGTGTTGAAAATGCTGTTTTTCCAAGCCTTGAAAAGGAAGGAAAAAAATAAAATGTACAAAAAAACAAATATTACAGTTCTGAAGAGCAGAAAAGAAACATTTTTTAATGAGTAGAAACACTTTGCTAAAAACAACCGATGGAAAAATAATTTGAAAAGCTCTTTAAAAAAATCGAACGAACTCATTCCCCCAACCCAATAGGAAGCTACTCTAGAATGATACACAGTACTGAAGATTAGCACTGAACTATATCATATATTTTGCAAACAAGCAGGCTTCTGAGAAAGTGGAAGGCAGCGTTAGATAGGAGAGAATGTGTTTCTCGAGTCTAAGTGAAGAAGGGGCAAAATGAGGAAGCAAGAGAGAGGGAGGACTGGGAGAAGAGGGAAGAAGAGAGAGGGAGAAGAGAGAAGGAAGAGAGAGTGAAACAGAGAAGCAGAAACGAAGTAAATAAACGAAGGAAAGCCATCGGTGAAGCTGAAGCTGATTCACCCGAAAGAGCCACCGCAGTGCCAGTTGGAACCGGAAGATCGCTCCGAGCGATAGTGCTGTGGCCCGGAGAGCGGCTGCTGTGGCCCGAGTATATGGCTAATTTTCGCTCGGAGCGGAGAGGCAGCGCCGCTCGAGTAGCTCTCCGGTACCGCTCGGAGCGATAGTTTGCCTGAGCTCTTGTGTTACCAAGCATACTCAATCCCGTGAAGTTATGTGAGGAACGACCTTCGCTGCAAAAATGCCAGGCACCCTCGCGGTTTCAAACCCGCGACGTGTCTCCCACAACAGCGCGCACACCAGTTGCGCAACACAAGTTATAATATATGATGTGAAATGTTTTTTTTTATATACATACTTTACTTTATACTTTTTTTATAAAAAAAAATAAACAAATAGACAAACAGCATACAGTATGCTGTGTAATACTGAAATGTATCACACATGTAATAGTATAACATCTTTTCTTACACTGTATTGTATGATGTATCTTTGTATGTATCTTCTTGTCTTCACCTTAATGTGTTCATGTTCAAAAAACATCAACAAGTGAACTTATAACAAATGAGTATGTTGTCTTCTTATTCTTATTCAATAAAACGTGCTTTCAATAATGTACTGCGCCAGCTATATTCTTAATAACACCGCATATGTGCGCTAGCATAAATCATATATTCCTAACAGTGCACGTAGTGTAACGCACCCGATCCCCTAAAGTCATGTGAAAAAGTGGTCTCTACGGGAAAAACACTATATATCCCCTAAGGTTTCGTTTCCGCGACGTATGATCCCACTAGGTGCGCGTACACTGACTTGCTCTAACAGTTCACATCAGCCAACATATGATCTCTCATTAATTAAGGCATGTGAAAACGGTCTTCCCTGCAAAACGCCAAAACATTCCCTGAGGTGCTGAACCCGCGGTGCTTGGACGGATTTACTGTTGGACAGAAATTAAGTTTGGGCCATGAAATCGCGCAAATGTTGATCCAGGGTAGACATCAATTTGGATGAAATGTACAACCACCTCGGGAATCTCCAACAATGAGAACTTGAAGGAAGGTTGTTTCCCGCTAAAACCAGCTGCTAGTTCAAGCCATGCTGTAATATTGGATAACGTTACTGTCCAGGAAACCTTCGGCGTATCTTGACTCAATGATGACTCACCAAATGATTGAATGTGAAAATCTCGATCTGCATACAAGGGCACGGATCGCACTTGACGCTTCGGCGTTGCTTTATTGTGCGTTGAGGCAAACTCGGAAAGCGCATACATTATACACCATTACATGTGCACCAACTGTTTGGTACCAACACACAATAGGGAACGCAGGCGTACCAAGTGCGACCATGCTGATCTCTGTCGCTGAGGGCAGCGACGCATGCTTGGCGATTGTGCAAAGTATACCATCGTTCTGATTGCAGCGGCGAGGGTCAGGGAGCGCAATGCCGCACGCACGTGACACGATTTCAAATCAAATATGGCGCGTGCGCACGGCGTTACGCTACTCTGCACAAGCCGCCGCCTTCATGCATGCCGATCCGTTTTTTAAAAGCGCGAACTTGGACATAAAACAGTTCAATGGCAAGCAAACACAAATCGATTAAGACGCATTTCATTCACAAAACGAGAGAAAAAACATAGAGAAGCATCAGAAATGTCTTTTCCTGCCATGCGAAGTTCTTCAAGTCACACTCCATCTGATCCGTATTAGCGACAGTCCCTGCAATGCATAGTATTTAAATGTATCAAAATTATTTTTTGAATCAAACCAACGCACATTGAAGGCAGTGCTGATGATGAGTTTCGATTGCGGATTTTCCGAAGATAATGAGAGGTTTATTACCTTGCAAACCGAGTAATACCTCATCAACGTTTGTCTACTTCATAAACGTTTACTTAACACGACTACTCCTTGTAATAATCAGTTGGGTTTTGAATTTTGGATGCAGACGTGGGTTTCACACCCAGGTTCCGATTGCTTTCAGGAATGCTGTTTTGTATTACTTTTGGCGAAAATTTTCGCAGTTTTTCGGCATATATGCTTTAATTACTACAAAGTATAGTTGCACACGAACGAAATTTCCAAAATACTTTCGAAAGATTTTTCGAATTTTTTTCGTTCGTTCTCGTTCGTTCGAAAATTCGTCGAACGAAATTTTTTGAAATTGCGTTCGTTCGAAATTGTTTCGAACGAAATTTTTTTCATTTTTTGTTCGTTCGAAAACATTTCGAACGAAAAATTTTCAGTTTTCGTTCGTTCGACATTTTTTTCGAATTTGTACAATTATACTACAAAGCCATTATTTTCCATAGAAAAGCCGAAAGGCTTCCCCATTGTGATCGCTGCCTTAAGAAGTGTACAGAACTTTTTGCTTATTTCTTTAAGATTTTCGGGTCCTGGGCGGAATCCGGAAGAACAAGGCTGGGGCGGGACTTACAGATTCCGCAAGGGGATCGCATCACTCGGGTTCTTACCACTTCGTTGTGACGAACCCTTTACCGTTTAGGGATGCAAAATCAACGACACTAGAGAATTATACCACATTGCTGATTAATTTTCGAAAACCGTCTTTTAGCGCCTGAGCAACCACGCCGAAGCGTTTGGGGTAGACGGTACATGGCCGGAAAAGCAGGGACGAGAGGGACACGATAACTTAAAGGCAGTGTCCACGATAAAAACCATGTCTGATTTTTTGGTGGAGATCGGCAGCTGCGGGGCCTAGGGCAACCCTAACGTTGAAAAAACTAAGAAGAATGAGCTCAGAACGGTCCCCTACGGCCCCAAAGTTGGACAATCGTCAGCTCGTCACACCCCAGATGCACTTTCCACGCCCACCGACGTGAACAAATGAATGCTCGAGATTGTGAGATGAGTGATGGTTTCCGATTAATAGTCCCGTTCTTCCCTTCATTCTCAACTTCTCTCTTTACTCAGGTCAGCTCGCATACATTGGCTGCAAAAGACGGGAGTTACAAGCCTCGGACAACTCGTCCACCATGCTTCCCTAGCGCATTTTTTTAAAGAGCCGTAACTCCGTTTCTAGAAGGTTTTGTATGATTCCAAAAACATCATTGGAATCAGCATGGGACCGTCTTCAAAATAGGCGGAAAAGCAGAAAAAGGATTCTAATCGTGAACACTGCCTTTAACGGCGGGAGCTCGTGAAAGTTCATAGGAAAAACATAATGGGGTATTAGGGGGGCCTATGAGGAAAAAAATGAGAAATGTTCCGTGGTGAAAATTTTTTATGAGTCGTCAGTAATTTTGAAACGTGACGGAAAGTTATTAAGAAATTTGAATAAATGTCTTGCATAAGGTTCTCCTGGGAAATTAATGCGTGCTGGTTAATTATCAAGTTGAAGCGAAAGTTTCCCGTAACCTGACTTTGACGACTTTTCAGAGTTGGACCCTCGGTCAAGTGCGATCAAAAGCAAAATTCTTTCCTATTTATCGCTTCCTTACAGTTTGGCCGAAGCCTTCTCATTCGCGAAATATATGCTATGATTCACATGGTAATCTTCAGTACTAAGCATCTTTGAATGCTTCAATTTACTTTGAGGTGAGTTTACCATCAAACCTGCCAGAATTGACAGTATACTTGAGCCACCACAGAGCTAAATGATAGTTTGCAGAAAATTTTGATGGAGCATAACTACATATTGAGAGGATTTTGTGATTTTGCAAGA